>CAUYRT010061572.1:0-12733 GCA_963574885.1 Lepilemur ruficaudatus | reverse complement strand
GGAGTTCAAGACCAGCCTGAGCAATAGTGAGACCCTGTCTCTACAAAAAAAAAAAAAAAAAAGACATTAGAGACTTATTTTGAAATTGATTTGATTGTCCTACCCACTCCCAAACCATTGGATCTCTTTAAGAGAAAAGGGCAAATGTGGCCCAGCTAATTTTTTCTATATATATTTTTAGTTGGCCAATTAATTTCTTTCTATTTTTAGTAGAGGTGGGGTCTCGCTCTTGCCCAGGCTGGTTTCAAACTCCTGACCTTGAGCGATCCGGCTACCTCGGCCTCCCAGAGTGCTAGGATTACAGGCGTGAGCCACCATGCACGGCCACAAATGTGGCTCTTGCTGGGATACTTGTTCTGTTGTATAGGGAATAGCTCTGTGTGTCTTTCTACTTGATATGTTTTGGTTTTAGTTGTATGTTATTAGCTCTTAAAGAGCAGGAAGAGATTTTGCCTTGTGCAGATCCTAGCTGAGTCCATTTTGCCACTTAACAAATGCTACTTACCAATCATTTGGGAGATTTACCACAACTAATAATTGAAACAAAAGGTAAGTTTGAAAAGAAGCCAGTATTAGGGACAATTACATATTCTCTAACACCAAATTTTCATCTTAAAATTAAGAGTACTACAAAAATAACTTTTTGCGTCTCTTTTACAAGGATCTACAAATTGGTGTTACCAATTAAAACTGAAAATATTTTTCTGGGGTTTTTTGGGGGGGGATGGGGAAACATGGTCTCACTCTGTCACCCAGGCTGGAATACAGTGGCCTGATCATAGCTTACTGCAACCTTGAACTCCTGGCCTCAAGCGATCCTCTCACCTTGACTTTCCAAAGTGCTGGGATTTTAGACATGAGCCACAGAGCCTGGTCTAAAAATCTTTTCTTATGCTTATAACTTTATGAAATAACTATTTCATAACTATATATTATCCCTGCTATAAAGACATAGTGGTAAACTTTTAAGACTAAAATGACTTTTATTTTTTCTTTACACAATTAGAGAAAATATATAAATATGGAGAGGAGAAAAATAATCTTCTCATAATAAAGCATACATGCAAATTATTACTCGTAATATGAGTTTATAACTGAACTTTGAAATTTTAAGATTTTTCTGAAATAACTTTTCTATTAGTAGTTTCTACTTCATTGGAGCATCCTTTTCTTTTTTTTTTTTTTTTTTTTTTTTTGTGAAATAGTTGCTCCAGCTAGAGTGCTGTGGCATCAGCCTCGCTCACAGCAACCTCAAACTCCTGGGCTCAAGCAATCCTTCTGCCTCAGCCTCCTGAATAGCTGGGACTACAGGCATGCACCACCATGCCCAGCTAATTTTTTCTATTTTTGGTAGAGATTGGGTCTCGTTCTTGCTCAGGCTGGTCTCAAACTCCTGAGCTCAAACAATCCTCCCGCTTCGGCCTCCCAAAGTGCTAGGATTACAGGCATGAGCCACCGCGCCCGGCCCATTGGAGCTTTTCTTTAAGAAGTAATTCTTTATTACCTAGTAGTTTATTCTAATTTTTTGGAGACAAGGTTCCACTCTGTTGCCCAGGCTGGAGTGCAGTAGTGTGATCATAGCCCACAGCAGCCTCAAATTTTGGGGCTCATTGTGGGGGGAAGGTAGGAGGCACATCAATAAATGGGAAACCATCAAGCTGGAAAAAAAAAAAAAAAGAAAAACTCCTGGGCTCAAGTGATCCTCCTGGCTCAGCCTCTCAAATAGCTAGGACTATAGGTGTGCACCACCATACCCAGCTAATTTTTTTTTAATTTTATTTTTACTAGACATGGAGTTTCAGTATGTTTCCCAGATTGGTCTTGAACTCCTGGCCTCAAGTAGTCCTCCTGCCTGGGCCTCCCAAAGTGCTGCAATCACAGGCGTGAGCCACCATACCCAGCCAGTTTATTCTAATTTCCAGTGGGTGAAATACTAACTGGAAAAAGGCATTTTTTAGGATCAGATCATTAGTCATTTATGCCATGTTAATAAGATGATGCCAACTGGATTTTTATGATGGGACTTAAATAGGCAATATTTACCTTGACCTGAAGTTTGTTAGCCAATTTTTGGAAAATAGATAACCCTATAAAGAAAAATAATTAATATGCCTTTTGTTGGTCTTGGTACTAAAACGCAGCCTTAAAAATACTAAGTTTTTTCATAGTCATTCAGCAAAACGTTTACTATGGAAATATAAAGACATATAAGCCACTGTCCCTGCACTCATAACAAAAAAGAAAACATAAGTACATTAATGACAAGCACCATAATAAAAGTTGTTTAAAGTCCTATGACAGCATAAAGGTAATAGTGCTCCCCTCAGTTCCTTCAAGCTTCCCAGAGGAGTGAATATTTGAGCTGCATCTTGAAAGATGAGTAGGATAAAGGCAGTCAAAATAAGAGGAGGAAGCAGGTGCAGTAGCTCATGCCTATAATCCTAGCACTTTGGGAGGCCAAGGAGGGAGGATTACTTGAGCCCAGGAGTTCAAGACCAACCTGGGAAACATAGCAAAACTGCATCTCTTAAAAAAAAAAAATTAGCTGGGCATGGTGGCGCATGCCTGTAGTCCCAGCTACTCAGGAGGCTGAGGCAGGAGGATCACTTGAGCCCAGGAGTTTGAGGTTACAGTGAGTTATGATCATACCACTGTACTCCAGCCTTGGTGACAGAGCAAGACCCTGTCTCTTAAAAAAAGAAAGAAAGAAAAGAAAAAGAAGAGGAGGGATTGTGTAGTATAACAATAGGGTATCTCAGGCACCAAGAATAGGGCATGCTATCATGAGGGAACATTACTCTTCAGTCCTGTTTCCTTTTATGTCAAGGGACATCCATTAGAGTGACAGTCCTGGACTCTTTCTATCACCTCACTCATCCTTCTTCCCCATGGTAGAGGAATGACTTGTTTTGATTAGTGAGTTAGGGACGAAGAACTGGGTATGGGTTTGCCCAGCTACTTCCTTCCTCCCTCCTCTTTCTAATTGACCTGCTCTGCTCTTGACCTTCTATCAGCTTAGAAGTAACTGGTTGCCCAGAAAGATGAGGTCAGTAGTTATCCAATTCTTCCTAAGGCAGGATGGGTAAATGTCTCTAATTCTGGGGTTCAGATTTAGGTCCCTTGTTTTCCACATCTAAACCACATTCTTCAATCTAGCCATCGTCAGTAATAATAGCGATATTTTGCTCTCGAACTGCCTCCTTCACCTGGTTTGGAACTGAGGCATGGAATTGGGATGCTATTCATTATACCCTCCCCTAAAAAAGAAAAACCCTCAAGAAATGTAGAGGCATAGAGTCATGAAAGTCATGTATTCAGTGCTGAAGCACATAGTGATTTAGAGGTGAGAAAGGAGACTGGAAAAGGAAGCCAGATTGTAAAAGCCACGAATCCTTGACAAGAATTTGCTGAAATACTTTGTTGCAATTATAAAGATGGAGATGTTATCTAGGAAACCGGCTAAATGCCCAAGTAGAGCTTCATTGGATGTGATCCCTTGATTCTCAGGCTGTGACTTTCAAACCTTATTGTATATTAGAATCATCTAGAAACCTTGGTAAAATGCAGATCTTAAGCTCCATCCTCAAAGATTCTCATTTAGTATGAGTACAGTGTGAGTCTCAGGAATCTGTATGTTTAACAAACTCCCTAGGTGATTTTCATAGCAGAAATTTTAAAACCACCCTTTGAGAAACACTATTCAAGGGTCTGAGCTAAAGCTTTAGAGTTCTCGAAATTCAATTTTGACAAAATACCCGGAGATGTTCAGATTCATAATCAAACTCGTAAGATACTTAAACATAAACTAGAATGCTGACTTACTTATAGTGAGAATTACAACTTTAAAAGGACAGCACATCCTCTCTCTGCAGGAAAATCCACATGGGAAGCCACATTATAACTGAAAGTTGCTTGATCAACTTGGAATCATAGCAGTGGGAATGAATTGGAGTTAGTTGGATTAATTTTATTAATGCTAAAGGTATCTAGCTAGTCCGATGTACCCATCTTCACTGTTAGGGATAGACTTGCAAAGGGGACTGGAATTTGTCCCTTCTGCCCAGGGCCATGCTGAAGGCACATTGACAGTTCCCACTCTTGGCCTCTCCTTTTTCTAGGCTTCTTTTAAACACATTTTTCAGGTGAGATTTAATACAACTGATAAGGTTACAGATTTAATACAGTCACATTTTCTTGAAAATACTCTCTTATTACCTTGAATAGAATCCGAGTGCTCCCAGAACTCATCTACCCATTTACAGAGTATTGTTTAGGGCTAAATATTTCTAAAAATAAATGTAAGCTTCGTGATGTCAGGGACCTTGACTTCTTGTTCACCACTTTATGCTAAGTGCTTAAATAGTGCCTGACATAAAAGAATAGTCAATAAAATATACATTTTTTGAATGACTGATTGACCTCATATCACCATGTTCATTTTTATTATCAGAGGGAAACCTTAATTCCAAAATCTGGGGCCACATTGCTGTTGCCTCGTGTAGATTAACCACACACCTCAACAAAATGCCTAAAGCAAAATCAGTTGCTTTTGTTACAGCTTTGTGATCAGGTATTACATGTTGTCAGAATCTGTTTTGATTTTTAGCATTCATCTTTGAGTTTATGTTTTGTGAGTCCCCAACTGGCTAAAAAGAATAGGAAATCTCTCCTTGCTCAAGAATAAAAGAGAAGAGAAATGGAAATGACTAAATACCACTTCTTTTCATATTTGTGATGGAGAGGTAAGTCTAAGAACTTTTTCCTTGGTGTGTAAGTGAATGTCACCAAATAATTCCCTGTACCCTCTTCATAACAAATGTGAGAGGAAGTTCTTTAGCATTTGAGCTTAAAAAATGTTGATAAATATTTGAAAATTCAACTAATTAAAAATGAAATGCAGCCAGCTAAGCTCCAGTCATTTTTAATTTACAATATTGCTTTACTTCCAAGGCAAATGTCTACTAGTCACAACTTCTTTTGATGCCTGAGGGATTGAAAAAATTAAATCAGCAGGATTGGCTATTGATGTTTTCTAGCAAGTGTTTTGAAATCTCTGCCTTTCATCCATCTTGTAGGAAAATAGGATTGCTTTGTGAGGCTTCAAAGATATTAATTCCTTTAATAAATCCCTACTTGTATGTTGAAAACTTCCAACGGTTAGGTTTCTGTAGCAATCTCTACATCAGGGGTAAATGTTGCCCGCAGGCAGACTCCCAATTTTTTTTCCAAGGATCATCACTCTTGGTCTAAAACTGGGGCTAACCAACATTACAACAGATTAAACACACCTTCTGTTCAGCCTCTTTTCATAAGATTTCTTTATTATATTTCTTTGCAAGGCAAATTTCATGACAGGCTGTTTGCCTTCCTGGTGATCAGCGCTTAATGAGATAAAGCACAAACATAAGCAGTGGCTGTCCCAGTTCTGTACTTTGATCCCTGCCCCCCTAACCAATGTAAAAAAAAGATGGAGAGCTACTTGAGATTTTTAAAATACAGCAAATATTTGTGATATACCAAGCCGATCAGAGCTTCATTCAATAAAAAGAATAAAATCAAATATAAGAAGTTAATGTACAGAGATAATACCATGTGTGCATGTATGAAAGGTGGGCTTGAGGGAGGACAGAAGTTGACCATATCGTGAAGATTCCGTGTGGAGCATATATTTCTCTAATACTTTTCACCACAATGATTATACAAAGATAGAAATGAGATGATAGTACCAAAACTATCAGATGACCCCCCTTCTTGAGGACAGCATTATTTCAGAAGATTTATTTTATTAAAAGGAAGCATTTGTGACATTGGTTTAAAATGTTGTTCTCAGACATATTCTGTAAAATTCCTGCTTAAGGGAATAAATATTAATGTGCCTCTGCTGAAAAAAATATATAGTTTTCTCTTTTTTTGTGCAAGCCATTAAAAAAATGATAAATAGACTAGCCTTTGTGGGAAAGAAAGAAGCTCAGTAATGATAAGTAAATGAGCTAACACCTTTCCCATGACTAACCCATAGAGGGAGTGTCTTGATGAAAAAGGAAAAAAAAAAAAAAAATTAGTGCAGAGAGCAAAATTAGGATCATTGTGAGGGACAGTTTGAGAGCCTGCAAACCCACCAGGGTCCGGTGTCTCTTTTCCCTGAATAATCTTTTTTTTTTTTTGAAACAGGATTTCACTCTGTTTCCCAGGCTAGAGTGCAATGGCATCACAATACCTCACTGCAACCTCAAACTCCTAGGCTCGGGCAGTTCTCCTGCCTCAGCCCCCTGAGTAGACATGTGCCACAGCGCCTGGCTAAATTTTTGATTTCTTTTATTTTTTGCAACTTGGGTCTCATTGTTGCCCAAGCTGGTCTCAAACTCCTGGACTCAAGCAATCTTCCAGCCTCAGCCTCCCAAAGTAAACCACTGGGATGAGCCACTGCCTCCAGCTTCCACAAATAATCTTTATCACTCTTGAACTAATGATTTACTTTAGACTAATATTTCCTGAAAGTTAAAGGTCCTAAGCAGATTAACCCTATATAAATAAAATACTGTCGTGCTACTACTACTGACCATGGAGTATATATTTAGAGATACATTTTATTGTTCCATCATTCTTATTAAGGTATAATAATGAAAAATTCAACATTAAACACTTTAAAGATTCTATTTTTTTAGAATAACTATCCACCTAGTTATATATGTGTATAAATAGAAATAGATCTACTTACATACATGTAATAAGGATAATACATAATTAGAAAAACTAATTCAGGTGTACATGACTATGTCAAATTTTATCATGTGTTAGCTTTGAATAGCATAGTCTGCCTTTACTGAAGCAAAATAATTACAAATGAGATTGTTAGAATTTCCATAAGTAAATTATAACGTCATTAATCAAGAAGGATATATGTTTATATTTTACTGTAATGCCATCCATAATGGTTTACTCAATGTCAAAACTATCTCTTTCATAAGTGAACTCTAAAGAGAATTCTAGGGCTGGGTGTGGTGGCTCATACCTGTAATCCTAGCACTCTGGAGGCCGAGGCAGGAGGACTGCTTGAGATCAGGAGTTCAAGACCAGTCTAAGCAAGAGCAAGACCCCATCTCTACTAAAAATAGAAAAATTAGCCAGGTGTGGTGGTGTACACCTGTAGTCCCAGCTACTTGGGAGGCTGAGGCAGAAGGATTGCTTGAGCCCAGGAGTTTGAGGTTGCTGTGAGCTAGGCTGATGCCACAGCACCCTGCTCAGGGCAACAGAGTGAGACTCTGTCTCAAAAAAAGAAAACAGGCATTCAAGACCAGCCTGAGCAAGAGTGAGACCCCATCTCTTCTAAAAATAGAAAGAAATTAGCCAGACACTAAAAATAGAAAAAATTAGCCAGATGTGGTGGCAAATGCCTGTAGTCCCAGCCACTTGGAAGGCTGACACAGGAGGATTGCTTAAGCCCAGGAGTTGAGGTTGCTGTGAGCTATGTTGACACCATGGCGCCCTAGCCCAGGCAACAGAGCAAGACTCTGTCTTAAAAAAAAAAAAAAAAATTCAAGTTGCTTTTGTTCCTTTTGCTACTCACCCTCAAAGTTTCTGGTTCTCTAAGTCTGAGAAAGATTTTGAGCATCTCTCTTTTTTAAAAACGCCCCAGGTGAATCTAATATGCAGCCAAGATTGAGAACTACTGACTTAGAGGAACCTAAATATAGAAGTTATAGTCATCACTAGAAATAACATCTGTAATTAAGAGTAGAACCAAACTGGACAATAAGTAGGTCTCAGACTACTCCAGAAACTCTGAGTCACTACAGAAATTCAAGGTGCTTCGTAAACCAAAAGAGCTATTGAACACTAAAAGCTAACAGCAGTGATGTCAGCAAAATGTTGGTATAGGCAGCTCCAAGCTCTCTTGTCCCTCCTCCTACCTCTAGAAATACTGAAAAATAAACATTAACTCTAAAAACCAACTTTGTCAGAACTCTGGAAAACAGTCAAAGGTTTACAGCAACCAAGTGAATAATATATCAAGAAAAAGACAACTTAAAAACAGAAGGAAGGTTTGTGACATTCTTACTTGCCGTTGCTCTGCCTCCACCCTAGGTGGTGGCAGTGTGGAAGCAGCAGCAGCCTGTGTTGCTAGTGTGGCCTCTGGCCCCTGGTTCCAGAAGGAGCAGAGAAGACCTTATTTGTAAAGGACTGTGTATATCTATTCCAGCCTCTCTGGGGGCTACCTGAATGACTAACGCAAGGCATGTGTCTCTGTTTCACCTAACTCAGAACTCAGGCCAGAAAAAGCTACACATTGTTCAAAAAACTGCAAGGCAAACTAACAATGCACAGAGGCCGGGGAGAACGATAAAGGATACAATAGACTATACAAGGTCTAGGAGAAAAAACTGAAGAAGGATCTTTAGGAAATTAGGACTTTTTAAAAAGCACCTGTATACACGAAGAATATATAGAAAGTCACAAACATGGCAGGACAAGATATATGCTCAAAAAATTTTTTAAAAAATTTTAAAAAAAGACCTGAGAAGATCCTAAACTTTCACCTCAGGTGATCCCTAGGCTCAGTGCAAGCCTATGTAAGTATTGGCATGCCGCCCACAGAGCCAATCCACAAAGACTGGGAGAGTTTTTAAGAGGTTTTTTTGTATTTTTGTTTTTCTTTTCTGTTTTTTGGGTTTTTTTTTTTTTGGAGGGGGTGTTTCTGCCCAACCCGCTTCATTTGCCCGCTGCCCAAGAAGCAGCCAATATGCTGAGTCAGCAAGGTTTACAGCAGAAAAAGTCTTTACTCCACATAGCTCTAAGCGGGGAGACGGGAGAAATTTCTCAAATCTGCCTCCCAGAGAACTTGGGAGACAGGGTTTTTAAGGATAGTTTGGCAGGGAAGGGATCAGGCAATTAGGTTTGTTAACTGGGGCAAAATTACAGGGATGCAGAAATCATCTTCTTGGTGTTGCTCCAGTCCCTAGGGTTACAATTCTAGTTGAGTTGGTTTCTTACTATGTGTCACTGATCTGCTGGGTCAATCAATCCACTGGAATGTGGGGCCTGGAAGATATCTTACAAACTACCTTTAGGTTTTGAAAAGGTGATATTATCTATGGAAAAAGTTAAGAATCTTTATGGATACGAGCTATGGGGAGAAGAATTTTTATGGACACCAGCTATGGGGAGAAGTTAAGAATCTTTATGATCACCAGCTGCATGGCTTGGAAATGGCAATTACAGGGTGACAGTTACTAATTATTATGTTTAACTAGGCCTGTGCATTATTTTTAGGTAGGCCCCTACCACAGTTCTCGCCTTGTACCCCATTATTGAAGGGTGGTCTCAGGGGGGTATTTATGTTATTTTAGTTCATTTTATGTCTTAGCTTCTGACTTCCAAGAAAATCACTGAAAGAATGGAGATGTCAATGACCATACATGACAAGGAATAGAGTTGTCTTTGCAAAAATAGTTTGAAAAAAAATCACTAAACAATCAGACTATTATAGCCTTCAATAATTAAAAAGAAAAACTCAAACATTGAAGGGAAGAATCAGATTTTCAGAGTTACCACATTAAAATACTCAAATGTCCAATTTTCAATTAAAATTACAAGACATACAAAAAAGAAAGAAAGAAAGATGGTCCAAAGGAACAAAATAAGTTGACTGAAACCATCCTGAGGAAGTTCAGAAATTGGACTTACTAGACAAAGACTTTTAAAACAACTGTCTTAAATATGCTCAAAGTGCTAAAGGAAAACAAGGACAAAGAACTAAAAGAGATCAGGAAAATGATGTACAAATGAAATAAGAATATCAACAAGAGATATAAATTACAAAAGGAACCAAACAAATTCTGGAACTGTAAAGTACAATAACTGAAATGAAAAATTCACTAGAGGGGTACAATAGCAGATTTGAGCAGACAAAGAAAGAAATCAGTGAACTTGAATATAGAATAATTCAAATTATCAACTTTGAGGAACAGGAAAAAAAAATAGGAGTGAAGAAAGCTGAACAGGGCCTAAGAGACTTGTGGAAGATCATCAAGCAGACATCATGGGCGAGTTCCAGAGGCGGGAAGAAAAGGGCAGAAAGATCATCTGAGGAAATAATGGCTGAAAACTTCCCAAATATGATGAAAGACAAAAGAAAGTCTAGGACCAGATGGTTTTTAGTGAATTCTACCAAACATTTAAAGAAGAATTGACACCAATTCTTCTGAAACTCTTTGAAAAAATTGAAGAGGGGGGAACATTTCATAACTCATTCTTTGTGGCCAGCATTACCCTGATACCAAAGCCAGATAAAAAACATACAAGAAAATTACAGACCAAAAGACTTTATGAATATAATGCAAAAATCCTCAATAGAACATTAACAAACCTAATCCAACAGTATATTAAAATGTTTATACACCATGACTAAGTAGATTTACCCTAGGAAATGCAAGAGTGGTTCATCATAAGAAAATCAATGTAATACACCATATTAACAGAATGAAGGAAAAAACCCACGATTATATCAATTGATGCATAAAAGTCATTTAACAAAATCCAACATCCTTTCATAATTATAAACAAAAAGCTCTGAAAAGTAAGAGTAGAATGAAACTTCCTCAACATGATGCAGGGCATTTATGAAAAACCTATGGTTACCATTATACTCAATGATAAAAGACTGAAAGTTTTTCCTCTAAAATCAAAAACAAGATAGGACACTAACTTGCAGATTTAAAAAAAAGATAAGGTTGTTCACTTTCACCACTGCTATTCGACATTGTACTGGAAATTACAGCCAGAGCAATTAAACAAGAAAAAAGAAAAGGCATCCAGATTGGAAAGGAAGAAGTAAAGCTGTACCTATTTGCAGATGACAAGTTTCTATAGATATAAAATCCCCAAAGAGTCCACAAGAAAGCTACTAAAGCTAATAAAAGAACTCAGCAAATCTGCTGAATACAAGATCAATGAAAATCACAGGTGTTTCTATATACTTGTGATGAACAATCCAAAAAGGAAATTAATAAAGTGATTCCATTTATAACAGTATCCAGAAGAATAAAATACTTAGGAATAAGTTTAAACAACAAGGTAAAATACCAATACACTGAAAACTATAAGATGTTGAAAAAATTAGAATTTAAAATTCCTAAATAAATGGAAATACTTGTTAAGATGTCAGTATTATTTTTTGTAAGACAAAAAAACTTGTTAAGATGTCAGTATTATCTAAAGTGATCTACAGAGTCAATACAACCACTATCAAAATTAAAATAGCCTTTTTTGTAGAAATGGAAAAATGGATCCTTAAATTTATATGGAACAGCCAAAAAAAGCTTACAAATTAAGAACAGTTGGAGAACTCACACATTCTCATTTCAAAATTTACTACAATCCTATAGTAATCAAAAGAGTGTGGTACTGGCATAAGGATAGCTATCTAGACCAATGGAATAGAATAGAGACTCCAGAAATAAACCCTTACATTGATGGTCAATTGATTTTCAACAAGGGTACCAAGACAACTCAATGGGGGAAAAAAATAGTCTCTTCAACAAATGGTGCTGGGACAAATGGACATTCATGTACAAAAGAATGATTTTGCCTCACACCATCGACAAAAATTAACTCAAAAGTGGATCAATGACCTAAAGTAAATACAAGAGATAAAACCACAAAACTCTTACAAGAAAACACAGGAGTAAATCTTCATTACCTTGGTTTTGGCAATGGATTCTTAGATACGACACAAATTTATATGTTGTGTGTATTTTACCATAATAAAAAAAGGAAGAAAGCTAAGAGCTATCATGACGATAATACTTTCCTCTCTGTAGGGAAGTAAATACAACTGGGGAGTGGTTCATAGGTTTCATTGGTAATATTCTATTTACTAACTGTATGAGGGGTACATGCATATTTTTAGCATATTTTTATACTTTTTATTATATCCATATTTATAATAAATGCAAGGTGTTATAGAAGCACAGAGAAGGTATACTTAGGCCCAAACAGATGATCAGATAAGGTTTTCCAGAGAAGCCTAGACATGACACACAGCCCTAGAAAATAAGTTCCAGAGGTTAAAGAGTGTTACAATTTACTCACTATTCTATCCCTAATATCTGGCACACAGTTGGTGCTCAACATTTGCTGAATTTCAAAGACTCATGACTATTACTATAAGAAAATTTAATGTCTAAGAAAATCTGGATTCCAATCGATAAATTTGGGAGGTATTATTCACTTTATAAAAGATTTTATGGAATAATTCCTGTACAAAACAAGTTATTTGGTAGACTGAAGTTATATATGGTATATAAAAATGATTTATTTATAACTTTTAATAAATCAACATAGAATAAAATAGTATAATAGTTAAAGGTCTGGACTTTGGAGTCCCCCAGCCCTGAAGTTTATTTCCAGTATTGCTACTTAGAAGCTGCTGGGACCTTGAGCAAATTACTTGACTTCTCTTGGTTTGCTTGTATGTAAAATAGAGATGATAATAGTACATATCTCGCTGGGTTGTTATGAGCATTAAATGAAAGGAAACCAAATAAATATAAGGGACAAAATCTATGATATAGCCGGGCGCGGTGGCTCACGTCTGTAATCCTAGCACTCTGGGAGGCCGAGGCAGGTGGATCGCTCAAGGTCAGGAGTTCGAAACCAGCCTGAGCAAGAGTGAGACCCCATCTCTACTATAAATAGAAAGAAAGAAATTAATTGGCCAACTAAAGATATATAT
>CAUYRT010061571.1:0-20043 GCA_963574885.1 Lepilemur ruficaudatus | reverse complement strand
TCTTTTCCACAAAGGTTGCACCAATTTGCAGTCCCACCAACAGTGTAAGAGAGTCCCTATCTCTCCACATCCTCGCCAGCATTTGTTGTTTTGGGATTTTTTGATAGAGGCCAGTCTCACTGGGGTTAGGTGGTATCTCGTTGTGATTTTGATTTGCATTTCTCTGATGATTAGAGATGATGAACATTTTTTTATATGTTTTTTGGCCATTATTCTGTCTTCTTTAAAAAAAAAAAAAAAACTGCAAGAACCAGAACCAAAGTCAATTTTCATTACAATATTTTGAGTTGAAATATAGAGGCTTCTTTTCTAACTCTAAAAAAAAAAAAAAGTGAAACTTTTTCTATAAAGGGCTAAGTGGGAAATATTGCAGGCATTGCATGCCACATGTGGTTTCTGTCACTACTTCTTCTCTTCCTTTTTCTATCTTCTTCTTCTGCTTTTGCTTCTTCTTCCCCTTTCAAAAATATCCCTCAAAAATATAAAAACCATTCTTAGCTTGAGGACCATACAAAAACAGGCCTCAGGCCAAATTTGGCCTTAGTCCCATAATTCTTCAACCCCCGACTTTAAGTATTAAAGTTAATGTGTTTTAGTAATTACACCAAGAAACAGATAAAATAAAACTCAATTGGTATATCTGTACACCTAAAATGTGATCAAGGACAAAAATATGTAATAAATATAACTACCTAGATCTAGAAATTAGGAAGTATAATTAGATCAAAAGAATGCGCGCGTGAAAAAGACAGTAGTATTAAATGTAAAAGCAATACATTCTGAGTATTTTTAAGAGCTAAGTATTTTACTTCAGACAGAGAATAGGAGAATACATGTAGGGTATAGCTAATAAGCAGAAAATTTAGATAATAGAGGATCACTGAAAATCTTTATGGACAGAGACCTCTTCAAACTGGACCATGAGACATGGAATAGCAGAAAACATAGAAAATAACATGCACAGAGGTGAAAGACAATTTGGAGCTGGTGGTGCAATGAAGGTAACCATAACAACAAAACCCAAACTCAGTTCAAATGCTGACCAATCTCCCACACTAATGGCCTTGAAGAAGAAGAAAAGTGTCCATTTCTAGGCACAAATACTATTTACCTCAGTTTTCACTGTTCGAGGTCCTATGTCTGGCAATCAGTAAAAGTTGTGAGGCACAAAAAGCAATTCACTGTCAAGAGACATAATAATCTCTTATGTCTGGAGACTAAGAGACTAGATGTTGTAACTATCAAAAAGAGATTTTTTTTTTTTAAAGAGACAGGGTCTCACTCTGTCTCACCCAGGCTAGAGTACAGTGGCAGGATCATAGCTCAGTGCAGCCTTGAACTCCTGGGCTTAAGTGATCCTCCTCCTCCTGAGTAGCTGTGACTACAGATATGCATCATCATGTCCAGTGAATTCTTCTTATTTTTTTGTAGAGATGGAGTCTTGCTATGTTGCCCAGGCTGGTCTTGAACTTCTGCCCTCACACAATACAAAGTACTAGGATTACAGGTGTGAGCCACCAAGCCTGGCCTATTTTCCTTATTTTTAATTGCTCTAAAAGATAACTGATGATATAAATCCAGGGTCAACAGTAAATAATTGAAGGTTTTATGGACCACATACAATTTCTGTTGCATATTTTTCCTTTCCTCCTCCGCCTTTTTCTTTTGCCACCACCACCACCTCTTCCTCTCCCTCCTCCCTGACCCTTCTTCTTTTCTTCTTCATGACCCTTTTAATACCATTCTCAGCTCAAGGGTTGTATAGATACTGTGTGCTGGATTTGGACTGTGGGCTATAGTTTTCTAACCCTTGGTCTAAAGCAAAATTATTATCAATGTGTTGTAGCTTCATGGCATTTGTAAAAGTAAAATATATGACGACAATAACACAAAAGACAGGAGTGAGAAATTGATAATAAGAGCTTTAATAATCCAATAGTGGAGATAAAATGGAATACTAAAAATACTTATTTTATCCAAAAGCAGGCAGAAAAATAGTGAAAAATGTAAAGAAAATGTGGGACAAATAGAAAAGAAAACTTAACAAGATGTTAGATTTTAATTCTGCCATATCAATAATTACAGGCATTCTTCACTTTGCATGGTGGTGTGGGACCATACAAAGGACTGTGTAAGCAGAAACCATGCAAAGTGATTTTAACGGTCAATAGAAAAGATTATAATTGTTATGTGACCTTTAAGATTTTTGTCAAAATATCAAAAAACTCTCCATTACAATGTATAGGGCAATAGAAAAAATAGTAAAACAAATATTTATTTAGTGCCCTATCATTAAAAACATTAGAAACATTAAAAATTAATGTTTTCTTCATAAAAAAATTTATCAAGAATAGTTTCAATAGGGCTTGCCTTTCTTTTCTTATCATATAACTTGTGATGTGTAGTGATAATCTTTACTGTGGCATGGTGAATTGTCATACTTCTTTCTAAGTTTGGATTAGCTTCCAACGTTTTATCCTTTGCACTTTTAATATTATGAAATATCTCCACATTCATTTAATGTGAAGTTTTTTTCTGGCATCAGATCCCTGAAATATGTTCATCCTTTCATCACAACCACTTTCCTCATTTATGTCAATAAATTAAACTTGACTAAGTTCTTCTGGCTGCATTCCTGGAATCTTTCAAATAGGAGCAGTGTCAGCATTTCTACAGTCTGCTATTTTTCCTATAATTCTGCTTAAAATCTATTTCATTTTCAGTTGGAGCACCATCAATTTTTGTTCTTTTGCTATACTTTCAACTTTGTTAACCAATTCTTTCATTTGTCCATTTTTTGAAAAAAAAAAATCATGTGGATTTATTACTGGGAAACAAGACCACTACATTCTTTACAGTCTGTGTGCAAACTCAAAAATAGATGCACAGTGACCAATCACTGACAAACTTTGAAAGGGATAACATGATTGGTCACTGATCTTAATATGTATCTGTCATTTATGTAGCAATTTGTGGAATAAAGATCTAGCACTGAAGTTTGTACTTTATGCAATTACAATTAGTATACCATGGTAACTAAAACCATGTTGTTGGGGAACTGGTGTTATTTAACTAAACTATAATAATTAAAATTTGTGCATATTGGAATAGTGCAAAGTGAGGGCTATCTGTACATTAAATGTGAATGTCCTAAATATACCAATTAAAAGACAGAGATTATCAGATTTGATAAATAAGCAAGATCCAACTGTATGTGGGCTACAAGAATCTCACTTTAAATGTAGAGACATAGGTTAAAATAAAAGGGTGAGAAGTAACAAATCTTCCTCATAGAAGAATTACAAATAATTTAAGTAGTTACTGCGCCATCCAGAAAATGGAGCTTAATTCTCTGCTCCACCTTGCTCCTTGAATGTGAGCTGGATTTACTGACTCACTTCCAAATACAGAGTATGGAAAAGGGAAAAATCAAAAATTTATAGGGGATAAACCTGGTAAACCCTATCTTATCCAAATGACCAAAGTTAATATCACCAATGATAAGTCACGTTGATACCATGTGCCCCATCATATGATGTAATGAGGAAAGAACTTCGTCTTTGTGTTATTCTGCCCCAATAACCCATAACCACAGTCTAACCATGAGAAAAACATCAGATGAACACAAATTATCGACATTCTACAGAATACCTGACCAGTACTCCTCAAAACTGTCAGGATCATGAAAATAAGCAGAGACTGAGAAACTGTCCCAGACCAGAGTAGACTAATGAGACATGATGACTAAATACAATGAGATATTCTGGATCAGATTCTGGAACAATAAAAGGAAATTAGTGTAAAAAATCATAAAATATGAAGGGAGTCTAGAGTTTAGTTAATAGTAATGTATCAATAATGGTTTCTTACTTTTAACAAATGAACCATGATAATGAAAGATGTTAACATTGGGAGAAATTGAATGAGGGTATACAGGAATGTTCTGTGATACCTTTGTGACTTTTCTGTAATTTAAATTCTGTAAATTTAAAATTATTCCAAAATTAAAAGTTCATATATTTTTTAAAGTCAAAAATAAATGGGACTAGGCACCAATTAAATGTAAATTCAAAATTTATAATATATATAACTATAATAGAATATTAAAACACAATAACACACACCACTACCACAGAACATGGTAGCATACACCTGTAATCCCAGCCACTTGGGAGGCTGAGGTGGGAGTATTTCTTGAGGCCAGGAATTTGAGGCCAGCCTGGGCAACATAGTGGGACCCCATCCCAAAGAAACAAAACAAACAAAATGCACATGAAACATTCACCAAAATAAACCATATTCTAGACCGTAAAACAAATATTAACCAATTTAAAAGAATTGAAATCTTACAAAGTATGTTTTCTGACCATAACAGAACTAAAGTAAAAATCAATTAGTAAGAAATCTACAAAATCCCCCAAATATCTGTAAATTAAATAACATACTTCTAAATAAGCCATAGGCCAAGAGGAAGTCATTGGGATATTAAAAAATATTTGAATTGAATGGAAATGACTACACGATCTATCAAAATTAGTAGGATGCAGCTAAAGTAGTGCTTAAGGGAAATTTATAGCATGAAATGCTTATATTAGAAAAGAAGAAAGATCTCAAATTAATGATCTAAGCTCCCACCTTAAGAAACTAGGAAAAGGAAAGCAAATTACATATGCCCAAGCAAACAGAAGAAGGAAATAATAGAGATAAAAATAGAAGTCAGTGAAATTGAAGATAGAAAAAAAATAGAAATTCAGTGAAACCAAACTCTGTTTCATAGAAAATATCAATAAAATTGATAAACCTCTAGCCAGACTAGCCAAGATTGAAAAAGAGAAGGCACAAATGACTAATATTTGTGAAAAAAGAGATATCATTATAAATTCTATAGACATTTAAAGGATGATAAGGGAACATTTGGAACAACTTGATGCCCATAAATTTGACAACTTAGATGAATGAATGCCAAAATTAACTCAAGAAAAAGCAGCAAACTTAAAGAAAACAATATCATTAGATAATTTGCATTGGTAGTCAAAAATATCTCTGTGTCTTAAACACAAACATGGACATGTGCACACATATACAAATATACCAGAGAACAAAAGGTCCTAAGTCTTTTATAGAGAAGTTTTACCAACTTTAAAGGATTAGGCAATTCTTATTTTTTACTATTCCATAGGGAGGGGAAAAAAAGAAGGAAAGCTTACCAATTGATTTTATGAAGCTACTACAACTCTGGTACCGAAATTGAAAAAGTGTCCTTTTTCAGTAAGGACACTTATAATAAAACAATACATATAGATCAATCTCACTTAGGAACACAGAGGCAAAAATTCTAAATAAAAGTTAGCAAGTTTTTTTATATTCATCATAATCAAAGAAAAATGTATTAATAAAAGAGATCCAACATTTAAGAAATCTAGCAATATAATTCATCATATTAACATGCTAAAAAGGAAAAACCCTATAATTATCTCAATATATACCAAAAGAAAAGAAAACCATTCAATACTATTCAACATTAATGATAAGGAAAAGGCCTCTTGGTGAAGTAGATTAGAAGAGAATTTTCTAAACCTGATTGTTGTTATCAACTAAAAACCCCAGAGCAACAAGTATTCTTTGTAGGGAAACTTTTGAAACATTTCTATTTCTCCATTAAAAGTAGAGACAGCTCAAGGATGATCACTGTTGCTACTGTTATCAAACATTGTACTTGAGGCCCTAGCACAAGCAGTAAGACAGAGAGTGGAAGGGAGAGAAGAAGGAATGAGGTAGGGAGGAAGGGGAACAGATACCAGTCAAGAATGCATGTGACTGCAAATATCAGAAAACTACAGTGGCTTAAACAATGAGGAGTTTGTCTCACACACAAGAAATTGGAAAGTAAGCATAGGATTTTTAGGGGTGGTGGCACTGATCAGCAGGGTTGTCATGATGCTCTTTCTACTTTACCCTCTTTAGCATGTTTGATTTCATCCTCATGTTTGCCACCTCATGGCAATAAGATGGCTCCTGCAGATCTGGGCCTTCCATGCACACTCCAGGCAGCAAGGGGGAAATAGTGGTGTCAGTTTCCTCCCAGAAGCCTCTGGGTGAACTTTCCCTTACAGCTCACTGGTCACATGTATACCGTTAGCTACAAGGAAGGCTGGGAAAGTGAATGTCCTGGGATAGAGTTAGAATTAGCACTGGGATTAGTGACATACTTATTCTAAATACTTAATATGATAATTTATGCTTAGTCTAATCCATTCATGAAAATTCTGTTCTTTGTTGGATATTAAATATATTTAATATTTGAGATATCCTTATCCTAAAAAATTATTTATTGTTTATATTAAATTAAAATTTAACTGCATGTCCTTTATTTTTTTGCTAAATCTGACAACCCTGGCAGCTGGGCATATTGTCACCCTGAAAAAATTTAGGCTCTAAAATTAGCAAGGAAGAAAGGGGGATGGCTACTTGGCAGGCACGTATTAATAACTACCACAGAAGAAAACAAGGGTGTCCAAAAAGACAAGGTGTGTTTTGGGGTTTTTTTTGTTTTGTTTTTTCCTGACATTAACTCTGGCAAAATTTATCATATAGATTTTTCCAGTGGAGAAATTAAGTAGCAAAATAGGCAGTGCCTTAGGATACAGTTTTGTTAAAGATGCAGACACATTCTTCAAATGCACATGTCTCATAAAATCCAAGGCTACATGAAGTGACAATTTAGTGACAGTATTTCTGCAGGCAATTGAGAAAATTCCTAAAGATACTGTTAACTGTGGATTAGCCACGTCAAATTACAAATCTTTGAGATCTTTATCCTACCCAATGGTATTAGAATTTTACTAAAATCCTTTAAAAGTTATGCCCGCTTGAAAACTTGTCAGCAGCTATTTTGTTTCAATGTGGGAATTTAGCCATAAATCTCATTTGTCTGCAGGAACCTAAAAGTTAAACAAAAAGTGTACTGAGTCTGCAAACAATAGGAATAACAAATTATACTGGTGAATCTGTAGATTCAAAGCAGCCTGGAAGCAGGGTATAAACTTACCCTCAGAAATGGGAGAGCAAGTCCAAAGTGGACACCGGGGCAGGAGAGTACAGACGTCGAGGCAAAAACTTATAGGTTTAAAGTGGGGTCTTCATACACTACCACACACTGGCCAGGGCAGTATGAGGACGACAACAGATAGGAGGGAGGGTTGCGGGAAGCCAGGGAAACCTGAGAAGTATAAAACTGGGTTGCATCAGATGCAACAAGTAAATCCCTTTTGCCAAGATGAGTTTGCAATTCTTCCTACCTTTAAAAAGATGACTGCAGATATTCCTCGTAGCCCACTTGAGACAGTCTGAAAGAAGTGAGTCCTGAAAGTGAGATTCTAAATCATATATTGATGTTCTTGCTGTTTTTGATCCGTAACTGTCAATTCCTTCTAAGATTGTTGTTATAGAACAAGTGACAGAAAAGGGGATTGAGTTGAAAGAAGCCTCACTTCTTTTATTCAATTAACTATTTAAATAAAATTATTTGTTCTCTTTCTTGGAATGAGTGATGTATGAATTTTTCCCTCCTAAGCCTGTGAGACTTGGGCTGTCTGTAAAGGGCAGTCAGGTTTGCTTCCGGGCAACAGGAGAGGTGTGACTGAGAAAGTACTGTCCAGCATGCAGGTCCACTCCCCAGTGGACTAGCTGTGTTCTCCAAAAGTTGTTACTTACAGATTTAATTAACTTTAAAAATAGCCTTTACAGTGCTTTTCACTTGAATCACGTCCCCAAGTCATTTAAATTTTTTAGAATCATCTTTTTTAATGGCTACACAATAGAATAGTCTATCATATGTAGCTATGTTAATTACCTTTACATGAACTTGGGAATCTGGTTATTCAAAGAAGTCTTACAGCGAAGCATTTTATAAGGCAAATAGTATTCGAATTTGCCTGCTTTTAAAATTTGCCTTTTCATCTGAGCAGTTTGCATAAGGCAGGCTGACCTTGTGTTCTGATGGAACTATTGCCTTTCCATGCTTTTGGCTTTCCTGTCGAAGTCAGTGATCATAGATGTTTCATTGAATGGATACAGGAAAGATGGATAGCGAGCCGATGATGACAAAGCCATTTGACTTTCATTGCAAGGTGCAAACCCAATAGCATCCATCCAATGCCGCAGCCTCTCCTGCAAAAGGTAACACTGCACCATCTCCATCCACAGCCTCTTTTGCTGCATCTCAGAAACCACAGCAGACTCCGGCAGAAGTGAAGGTCTCTCCCAAGAAACAAAGATCAAAGGTATTCATATTTCTAACTACAGAAAGAAAATTGTTCTTATTTACAATATTGTCTGTGAGATCTTTGGTGACATACACATGTTATAGAGTTGTACCTTTCACATAGAAATAAGTGGTATTTCAGCTGCTGCTGGGATGCACTGGATTTTAAAAGGGCAGGGCGTATTGCACAAGTCGTCTCTACCTCGACACTATCAGTGGGGGTTAAAAAATCCGATCATCTTGCCTCGTTGTGAGATTAGCTAGATACCTGGGTCAATCTGTACTCCTAGCTGGTCAGAAGTCCAGGAGTCCAGGATATAGTAACTGTTGCTTTATATCCAAATTTGTGTTACATAGGATATGTTGTTGTGAGGTTCTACAGTATTTTATTTGTGTTTAAGCATAGGCTAAAAAGGTAAGATCTCCAACTTTGTAGAGAATACCTTAATGAAGAAGGGAAGGAATTTTGTATTCCTTAACATTAGGACCTCACAGTACATAATTCATCCTCGTGGATACTCCTGTATGTTGAAGACGCTGGACTTTTGTAGCTTGATTTCCTATGTTATGGGCCCCAGATAGACTTGTGATAATTGAAACTTTTCACCACAGAAAGGAGACAGCTGGCAGTGTCTTTTTCTGGCTTACCCTATGTGGTCATGTTTTCCACTACTCTCGTAAGAAAAGAAAAGAAGAGAAATAGAAAACTGGCACAGGAGAAATTAATCCTACTGTGTCTCCATAGTAGACTGTTACCTGTTCTTCCCAGATCACTTCTTTTAAGAAATCTTCAAGAGTTTTTTACTGTATTTTCAGCACTGGTGGGCTGTTTCCCCTTAAGAGATTTCCAGGCTATCTATGTAGCAGCATGTCATGTGACACCCCAGTTGCCATGGCAAATATTTGTGTTTCGTGAAAAATGTGGGTGAAAAAAATAAATGTAAATGGCCAAATCCCAAGACAGACAGGCCTTCAGGCGAGCGTTTGGCCTGCACCATTATTGTTTCAAATTCAGCTGTTTAACAGGCTGTGAGAAGGCCATGGGCTAATGTGCATAATGGGAACAGGCAGAGGCACCTGTTTCGATTCTCATCCTGTTGGAGCGCTCAGGTCCCATGGTTTTATAGAAAACAGATCTACAGGTAATACAAATATTATGACAAGGTTTTAGCCAGGCAGCAGTTCACCTCTAAAACAAAAATAACTTTTAAAAATAGTGACGTGTTTTCTGAATGCTAATTAGCCCTGGCTTTAATTTCCTGTGTTGACTTCACAAAGCTTTCCCCAACTGCTAAAAGCAGTAATTTTTAATGACTTTTTCCTGTGCTCCTGGATTGGTACAACATTTCTGAATTGACTCTTCAATGGTAAATGTAATTATTCATGTACTTTGTGGAGATGTCCTGGGCTAAGAGAAAGACTTCAATATGCCGAGCCTCATGGAAGGGCCAGTACAGACCCTGGGTCAGTTTCCACCACCATGCAGTGTGCTGCCACATGGAGAAGGCCTTTCTTGTAAATACTTCTCCAAGTCCCCTAGAAGTGGTACTTGGCATCTGATTATAGTTGTTTTTGTAAATATTTACTTTGTCAAACTCTTTAAAGCGAACAGGGCTTGGCACACAGAGCATCTTTGTCTGGGGTGGAAAAGGACTAATTATTAGCTCCTGCCTGCGTAGAAAGAGGGAACAGGCTGGCCCAGCGGGAGAAGCCAGGGAGGTGGGGTCAGGGGAGACTTCTATTTGTTTTGTAAAATTGCCCATGAGAGTCCTTTTGATTTAAACTGTGTCTCATTCTTCATTGCAGGGGAAAGGCAGAAGGTCAAGAGGACGCCATGATAAGAAGGTCTGTAATTTGTGTGACTAGTTGAAATTTGGGATCTGTCACCTGATGTCCCTTCCTTTTGCTGCAGGGCAGAAGTATGGGAGGCCGCTTGACAGCTGGAGATGGCAACAAAAGTTCTTTTGCACTTCTTTTATAAAAGAAATTAGATCATGTTTTCAGAAAAAAATCATGGTTCATTTAAAGTGAAAAACCTTTTTTTGTCCTCTGTTGGGACTAACTTACTGCTCAGGCTTCTGTCCAAACAAATGATTTAGTGCCCTCAAAATTGGCTGAAGCACATCAGTCTTAAAAGATGTTCATCTTTTAAAAGTACACTTAAAAAGAATCAAAATGGGAAAAATAATGCAGTTGTCTCCCAGCATGTCCTTACATGTGTGCATGCATGTAAGAGCACACGCATGGGCATGTGTACACACACACACATACTGCATATATGATGTAGTAAGGGTATGGGATTTAGAGTTAAGCTGACCGTAACAACTAAGGTAACAGGAAAATTGAAAAAATGAAACAGTCCCCACATATGGCGAGTACATGCCAGCAAGTAACATTCCACAAGGCCGTGCATGGGTAATAAAAACCCTGAACTTGAAACAAGAATGCAGCGGATTCTCCTTGATGTAATACAGTAGCTTGAGCAAGTCACTTTAACTCTCTGTACCTCACTTTCCTCCCCTGACAAATAGGGGTAGGGCCTCCTTTCACACAGGGTCGCTGCAAGGACCAGATAAGTTATTGTGTGTGAAAGTGCTTTGAAACTATAATGCACTTATCATAAATCATTGGTCCATTTTTAAGAGTATCTTCTAGACCTCCCTTCCTTGGTGATCTTAGTAAGAATTTCAGAAAAAAACTTAGCCACCCTTTTCAAGGAGGAAGAGCCCACCTTTTGGATGCCCTTTTACTCCTGCAGAGCTGTGTCTGGATAGGGCTGTATTTACCATGATTGCATAGTCTTTCTGAACCCAGGCACATTGTTCCTAGATAAACCAAGAAGTGCAATTAGAGCCTTCCTCTAGCTTCCCGTGACCTCTTACTGTGAGGAAACTAAACTGTGAGCTTGATGCTGCACTTCAGAAATAGGATGTGAGGCATTATTTATCTGAAATATTTGTAACTGCTGATGTTGATTGAGCTTGTCCGTGTTCAAGGCACCAAGCACCTTCCATACCCACTGAACCCTCATAGCAGCCACAGAACCTCTGTGCTGTCATTGTCCCCAGGCCTACACAGATGGCAGAGGAGTTCAGAAGACCCGGCTGAAAGAGTGAGGCTCCAGAGTTTGTGCTCTCTTCACATACCAGGTTATGAACTCTCCCACCTGTGCCAGTTTCTCGAAATTACTACCACTGCTACTGTTGTTACTGCTGTTGCTGCTATTGCTGCTACTACCAGCAGCTAACGTGTATTAAGTGTTTACTCTGTGCCAGGCCCTGTTCCTCCTCTTATGTGGATTCTCTTATTTCATTTTCGCAACATTTCTGTGCAGTAGGTACTATTATTAGTCCCATTTTACTGGGAGGAACAGAGAGATTAAGTCATCCAACTATA
Source organism: Lepilemur ruficaudatus (assembly GCA_963574885.1). NCBI lineage: Eukaryota > Metazoa > Chordata > Mammalia > Primates > Lepilemuridae > Lepilemur > Lepilemur ruficaudatus. The sequence goes on along the minus strand of CAUYRT010061571.1, from coordinate 8,384 downwards.
ATAGTAAATGATAGAGCCAGCATACAAAACTTGACTTTGGGACTACCAGAGCCCCAAAACATTAGAAATTTTTATAAATCTCAATTATTTTTGATGTAAATCTTTCTAAAATATATCTCTGCCTATCTAACGTAATTTAACATTTTCTCTATTCAATACCATGTATGCAGATACCGCTTTCTGTGTCTTTTTTTTTTCTTCAATATTAGACAGCAATTGTCACCTCTGCTGTCATACCTGCTTTCTTCGGCTCTGACTTTAACAGGCTTTTCTACCTTCTATCTCAGTTAACCAAATAACCCAAACTCAAGAAGATGAATGATAAGTTTGAGGCAGTCAGGATAGGATCCAAAGAATAAAATAAAAAACTGTAGTAGTGTTTATAATAGTTATTTTAAGAAATCCAAAGCATCTTTATTTTCGGGAATCTAGTTCAAAGATTTGAAGTCGCTAAAGTTGCCTCTGTCAGCAATTAAATCTTTTATAATCTTAAGGCAGGCATATTAAAAACTATGTTAAAATTTGCTTAAGTTTAATTGATACTTTGATAATAAAAACTATATGGTAAAACAAGCAAACAAACAAATATACTTATTGTACTATCAGAGTACAGACTAAATTCATGAGTTTGTTTGCTTCTGGGAAGGGGAGAGAGGAATTGGGCTGAAAAGAAATACAGAGGGGACTTCATTTATACACACACAAACACACACACACATACTGTGCTCGTGTGTGTACGTGTATATCTATATATCAGAGGCAAAGAAGACAAGAAAATAACAAAAAATGTGTGCATAGTAGTTTTTTATGTTGTTTTCTATACTTCTCGTTATGTTCAAACCTTTTCCAAAAACTTTTCCAATTAAAAAAAGTCCAAATTAAAGAAAAAAAAAAGAAAATCCTGTTTCCTAAGCCATATCTATGCTGTAAAATTTCCTTTGGTATAGGAAGAATAGGTTTGGGTGATAGCATTTTAATCTCAAAATTGGGGCCTCACTTGTCTTAGTCATTTTTTTATTGTTACTTTCTTTAGTATTTTACCAACATATACTTTTGATCCTCTCATTAGAAAACTGTGATTATTTTATGAGTTAGCTGAACAATTTTAATCTGGCAATGTGTAACATTAAACATTTCACTGCCTCTACCTGGCCTCATTTTCTCCTATCTGTATAAAGAGGAGATTGGATCAGAGTGGTGTTTTTAAGGGGCTTCCATATCCCCCACAATCCTCACCCCACAGCCCAGCTCTAAGGAAAGGAAAAGAGTGGAAGTTGGTGGGCAGGGGGTGCAGTGTTTTCTAGGCCCGTCACACCCACAGCATCTGGGTTATCTGTTTCACCTCTCTACCATCAAATTATATAGTGTTTGAGTAAAATGTTCTAGGTTTTATACTTTCATAACCACCGGTTGATATCTAACAGCAGTTGTGGCTTTAACATGGCCTATGTTGGGGGGAGTAAGCCTTCTTCTTAAAGAGTGCAGGGTGCCTCTCTGGTTGACTTTGTGCTCCAAGCACAATCTAGCCTCCTTTCTTGTCTTGCCCTAAAGGGTTAAAGAGAGGGTGGGTCTTACTTTGACAAAAATTAGAACTCTGCAACCTGGAGACTGAAAAGCAAGTCCAGGGTATTTTTTTCTTTTAGATCCATTTTCTCTCATTAATCCTCATTTAAGCTACCATCTTAAAGGAAGAAGAGAAGAAAGTCCAAAAACAGAAAAACCTTGGAAACTTTTAAAACCAGTTACCATTTCCTCTAATTCATTAGAAATTGTCACTCTCATCTATACATTTTTAGCATTAAACTTTCAAAATGAAATAAAATTATGTGGTTTTATTTGCAAAACAATTTTTTCTTACAAAACAATTTTTTTTTTTTTTTTTGGAATTGACAAGAAAAAACTATAAGGATTATTTTTGCTACTCTTCATAGCATTGTCTAGCTGCACATTTTTATTACATATCCTTAACAATTTTACTTATATATACCAGAAAAAAAGTTAAACTATCAGCAAGCCACAAAATAATCTTTATTTTTCTTTACTTTATCTCTTTCATTTATTAAATTATGACCTGATATTCATGCAAAATTTGGAAAGTTCAGAAAGAAGAAAAAAATATGCAAAGTGTACAAGAATGTTTTTTCTATAATATCACAACTCTTTGTGATATTATACTTTGGCATATTCCTTTGTTGGTATCATGCTGTATTTAATGGTGATTTTACTCTTTTCACCTAGCAATTTATCCTAAGCCTTTACATATAAGATTTAAAACTCATTATGAAACATTTTTAGGGGCTGCATAATATTCTATATTAAAGATATACCATAATTTTCTTAGCCATTATGCTATTGTTCAACATTAAATTATAAATATCAAATTATTAATATTAATAAATTATTTCCAGTCTTCTCTATTATAAATAAAGCTGCCACAAACATTTTTCATTTTGTATGTAAATCTTTGAATTTGGGCTGCCTCCTGGAGGTAGAACTTTTTGGTCAAAGCATATGAACATTTCTGAATCTGAGTAGCCGAACTTTCTATTAGTGCTCCAAAACTCAAGCTGTGCGTTTGCAAATAAATTGTGTGATCACAGAACAGCTTTGTGCTGTGAACCCAGTCCAAGGGGCTATGAGCTTAAATTTTAGTATTCTCACATTCATTCGTTCATCCAACTAATCCTTATTGACCTTTTGCTATGTGCCAGGCCATGTACTAGGCGCTGAGGATACAGTAGTGAACAAAACAGACCAAGTCCTTGCCCTCTTGCGGTTTGTATTCTAGTGAGAGGGACAGGCAATAAATAGATATTTAATACAATGTCAGAGACTGATAAGTGTTATAAAGACAAATAAAGCAGAATACATATGTGGGGATACAGAATGTGACAAAGTGGAGTGTTGTTAAGAATTCTGCAAGTATTCTTTAGTGATCTGTGATCAGACTTACTATCCACACACTTTTCCTCTGGAAAATTGGAATGTCAGGTTTTCCTCTGGTGATAATAGCAGTCCTTTCTGAGAATTGCTCTTTCCTGTACCTATAGAGAAAACGACGATGTGTCTTTAGGCTCAGGGATCAGGGAATCCAGGCTGCTTCTGATTCCCTTGCTGTCAGGCTGCCTGTACGTATCCCCAGCAGGCTCAACCCCTCCGTCACAATTATCCCACGTGGTCCTTAACCATGTCACATTCTCTCAGAGAATATTGGAGGGGTAACAGAAAAGATGAAATTGATGCCGTAGGAAAATGAAATGTGTCTCTAGAAGAAAAAGAAATTTCACGTTCGACTGAAAATAGGCCCCATCTATTTAAAAAATTTTCCTGATTCTGTTCTGTTTGATCTTCAACCAGAATTTGATCCATTGAGTGTTTTTGTTCCATGAGAATGCATCAAAGTGTGCAGATTTTTTCTCCTCAGGAAGTATTTCAGAGTTCAGGAAGACTCATTTGAATAAAGATACCTTTCAAAGCAATTGCAGAAATTATTCCTAGAAAATTGCTGCTGATCTGAGTGGTCTTTACACTTAATTCTCTTCCTTTTATGCCTCTGCTCAATGAGTTCTCTGTTTTTGCCTTTTATTCTCTTTATAAGGGTTAAGGACTCTGACTCTCACTTTTAATTGGCACTTAAGGCTTAGGCAGTTTCTGGGTCCTACAAACTGAGAGCCATTGACTTGCAAGCTCCAGAAAACTGGAACAGCACTTTTTGGGGTTCTCTTCCCATGACCACCCTTATACATTAGATGGTGTGGGCAGCTATTCATCTATTTTGGTTTGAAAGTTGCTAGAAATAGTTTTCTATCTAAAAAAATAGAAAAGGGAAAAAAAATCCCCCAGGTCTTTTTCATGGTGGAGATAGTTGCCTTTGACTTGATGGCTTTATTAGCTTCAGATGTTTATTAAAAAGCCAATACCCCTAGAGGGGTGACACATTGAGTCAGAGAGGCATAGGATATCAAAATTAGAAGTGCCCTGAGTGATCCCTTAATAGACACTGGAACCCCATGGGAGAAGAGGCTTCCCAAGGCCTCAGAGGAGGGTGGTGATAGATTAGCTTCCAGGTCTTCTTGCTTCATATCCACCACTTTTCTACCACACCGTGTTATGTTCATTAGCATGTCCATAGGGGTTACTTTAACAAATTGCTTTCCAGCCTATCAAATAAGAAAAACAGCAGGTCAAGACCAGGTTGGCTGTGATGCAGGAGGTGACAAAAGGAAGGCTGAGCCAGGAGAGCACAGTGCCATAAGGAGCCATTTGGAGTGTTCTGGGTGGCTGAGGCTGTGGGCATTGGTGGCATGGGTGCAGGGCACAGCGTGGAGTAGGGTGTGGAAGAGAAAGCACTGAAAGGGAAGAAAGAGGGACTGGAAGAGGAGATGGAAGGGTAGCAAAGACACACTTCACCCAGTACTACTTCTCCTTCCTTTAGTTCTGTATAGATTCAGGAGGTTTAAGAACAGAATTTTGTCTTATAGTAGCAAACATACTGCCTTAGAAGTTAAGAAGATCGACCAACAGGCTCTGTGATCTTGGGAAAGTCATTTGACCTCTCTGAGCCTCAGTGTCCTTATCCATAGTAATAACCACACTGGCTGGGGTTGGTGCATTGTGAAAGGTTCTTTACACATATTGTATAAGCACAGCAGCTCTGCATGGACGTTTCAGTTTTACAGATGAGAAAATTTAGATTCGGAGAGGGTAGTAATTTGCCCAAGATTATGTTGCAGATACTGGCAGAGCTTGGATTTGAACCCAGGTTAGCCCAACTTCTGGGCCAAGGGTCATTTCCCTGGGCCCATAATAGCCTACCACACAAAAGGCAAAGCCAGTGACCTTCATGATCACTCATGCTCTAACACTCAGGGCTGTGTTTATGGTGAATGCCTGACTCCTGATTAGGTCAGCTACTCTCCTGAATACTGTGTGTATCTTCTGAACAGTTCTAGCCAGCTGAGGTCCTGATGTTTGTTCTGTACAAAGCTCAACACCTAATGGACCCCCAACAAAAATTTAAAAACAAAGATCAGACAAATGGCATCCCTGGTCTCTGGGTAATAATAAAGACTTCCTCTCTGAGGTCCACTCCATTCATATTATAAATCTAAGCTGTCACTTAGAGCCTTAATCTGCAGGAAGAATTTACTCTTTTTCACACCGTGCAGTTGTGTAGGCTAATTACTAATGGATGTGTTTTGGTGTTTAAGAAAGTAAACATTGGCTTATAGTTTCAAAAATATTTTAGCCTTTCTAGGCAAAGGTATGATTGCTATTCTCTAAAGATGATATCCATGTTGGATTATCCTGAATACTTGACCATTTGCCCTTAGGAGATCTTGCTTATATCCAACGTAAAGATCCAGTTTAATCCTACACCGACTGCTTTCCACATGTGTGAATAGAATATTTTTCATAAATATATTCAACTTAGAAATATATTCCTTTTTTCTGGAATTTTTGTTTGTGGTAGTTATTTCTAAATTTAAGAATGCAATACTAGGCCTATCTTTTTTGCTTCACATGTATGACTTACTAACATATATAGTCATCATCCTGCCTTCCTGTTTTTTGTTTTAGATTTAGAATTTTCCCTTAATAACTGCTCCAGAAACTCTCAAAGTTACCTAATTAGTGATTACACTTTGCAAATGAAGAAAAGCATTTCCCAGCTAGTTGACTTAGTTAGTTAGAGCAGGATGCTAATAATTAGGCCACAGCCACAAGTGTGGGCTCTGTGTGGGCCAAGTAGTGAGTGCAGCAATCTCACAAAGGTAAAGGTATGGCTGTAGTCCCAAGAAGGACCAGGTAAGAATGCAGATGCCTCAACAGAGATCCATCACCACTAAAGGCAAAAATTTTGCTATTAAGTCAATAATATCACACTGGAAGTACAGCACATCCTAAACAAAAGGGGAGAGAAGAAAAGAGAGGGAGAAAGGGAAAGAGAAAGAAAAGAAAGGAAAGAAGGGGATGGGAAGAGGGAGAGAAAAGAAAGAAAGAAGGAAGGAAAGAAAAGAAAAGAGAAAGAAAGAAAACCAACAAATAATAGTAGACAAGTTCACGGAGATAAATAATAAAGGAAGCATGACAGAAGGAGCAGAACCTGAAGCATGGTGTGACCTTTAATCAGGGCTCTGATTCCTAGCAGGCTGCGAAGCAGCTTTGTCTTTACCTGCTCAATGGCTCTCACAATGCTGATGCACTGCTTTAATTTGGGAAGCCTTTCTCTTGAGAGGCATGTCTTTTCTTGCTCTAAGTCTAAAGTGCTCCCAAGTGTGGCATTCTCTGTGACAGATGTACTACAGTTATGCTTTAGCTGACTCCAAGCCCATAGTTTCCCAGTGCCTGAGTGGTCTATTTGATGTCCAAAAGTATGTTTCCTTCAAGAGCAGGTCTTTGCTGGAATGTCATCCAAGAAAGTAGGAAGGTGTAATCCCTTTGTTCTAAAACAGCCACTGATAAATTCTACAACCCCAGCCACCCCGGGGCTATTCTTTCAGAGAGTCTAAAATGCATATGCTGGTGTACAAATTGTCCTAGAAATACGTAAGAATCCTTTTGTTTTTGAACTTCTCCCAAGGTTGTTCCATATTCATAGATCATCTCAATTTCACATAACTCTCTGTAAAGATAAGGAATTTCAAAAATCTTTGCACATTGCTAAGCAAACAAGATTCTCTGGCAAATCTCCCATCCATAGATTTGCTTCTTATAGGAGTCTCAGAGTCTTGGTTGACAGTATCAAACATGTGACTGGCAGGACCAGCCAGAGCCATACACGTCCATCTGTGATTATTTTGTGTGCCTGTTTCTCACTGATGAAGCACTGTCATTCTTCTCTGAATTCTAACCTTCCTACCATCAGAACCCATTCCTGAAGAGAAGCAGAAACGTGGCCATAGGCCATTTCTGTTGGAACACGTGCCACTCGTCTTCTCCCAGGAGTCACATCTCCTGCCAGCCCGATGTCTGCTAAAGGAGGCATGACTTCCGTAACTCTCTCTTGCCTATCCGAGAAGAAGGAATTTCTTTCCATCTACCAAACAGCTTGCATTCTCTTCTGGTGCCTTCATTAGATCAAAAAGGGCCAGAATCTTGGCGAGAGGGCTTTTTATATCATTTTTATGCCTTATAACAACTCCTAAGTTAAAAGTATATAAAAAGTTCACTCCTATTTGAAGCCTGATTTAAAAGTTAAAGGAAATCCCCCTTTTGGAATTGACACTTGCTTTTTAGCATTTTTACTTGAAATGACAATCTAATGAATTATTCCATTCCACTGCCCAGAACCTGGGAAAAGAAAAAGTATTTGAAGGGTTTTAGAAAATTTCTTGTTTTTTCTTATCGTGTTTTTATTGTAAATATATCTCTTGGCTTATTTTTCTCTTAGATAACTTTCTGCCTTGAGTTTGTTTGTTTGTTTGTTTGTTTGTTTTTGAGACAGAGTCTCACTCTGTTGTCCGGGCTAGAGTGCCATGGCATCAGCTTAGCTCACAGCAACCTCAAACTCCTGGGATCAAGCGATCCTCCTGCCTCAGCCTCTCGAGTAGCTGGGACTACAGGCATGCGCCACCATGCCTGGCTAATTTTTTTCTATATGTTTTTAGTTGTCCAATTAATTTCTTTCTATTTTAAGTAGAGACGGGGTCTCGCTTTTGCTCAGGCTGGTTTTGAACTCCTGACCATGAGCAATCCACCCGCCTCGGCCTCCCAGAGTGCTAGGATTACAGGCGTGAGCCGCCGCGCCCGGCCTGCCTTGAGTCTTTTAATTACTGTCTGTTAACATTTATTTAGCAAAGACAAAGCAGGAACAATCTAAGGTAGTAATAACACAGTGCTGTGGCATAGTGTTACTGATAAATTAACTGGGTTTTTTTTTCCTTTGAGTTTTGTGAAAACTCTTCAAAACACAGAGAGCAATATAATCCTTGTTAAAGATGGGCTTAAAGCCGGGCGCGGTGGCTCATGCCTGTAATCCTAGCACTCTGGGAGGCTGAGGCGGGCGGATCACTCAAGATCAGGAGTTCGAAACCAGCCTGAGCAAGAGTGAGACCTCGTCTCTACTATAAATAGAAAGAAAAAAATTAATTGGCCACCTAAAGACATATATAGAAAAAATGAGCCGGGCATGGTGGCGCATGCCTGTAGTCCCAGCTACTCGGGAGGCTGAGGCAGGAGGATCGCTCGATCCCAGGAGTTTGAGGTTGCTGTGAGCTAGGCTGACGCCACGGCACTCACGCTAGCCCAGGCAACAGAGTGAGACTCTGTCTCAAAAAAAAAAAAAAAAAAAAGATGGGCTTAAACATCTGAAAACATTGACATATTAAAGACAATCTATTCCTTAAATCCCAAAGCAAGAAGAAACTATCATTACAGGAAGT
>CAUYRT010061566.1:0-41458 GCA_963574885.1 Lepilemur ruficaudatus | reverse complement strand
ATATATATATATATATGTGCATATATTAGATTAAAACAATTCAAGAAAGATATATCAGAAACTGGTAACAGATTACACTGCGGGATTAGGGCTGGGTCCTGAGTGCTAAAGACAGGGAAAGAAAATTTGTAACAACTATGTAGTATTATTAACACATAGTCAAAAAATGACAATAAAATTTCACATGTAAATCACAAACATTTGTCAGAACAGCTCCTATTTATTATTTTACTTAATAATAATAGTTATTATTTTTTCCCCGTGTTTGTTTCCTAGGTTTAGCAATGCTCTCACAGTGAAAGCCAGCTTACTGCTGCATCTAACAAGATATTCTTTTTATTTTTTTTTCTAACATATTTATTGTAGAGGGTCAGTAGCTCCATTTGTGCTGCTATAACAAAATACCTGAAACTGGGTAATTTATAAACAACAGAAATTTATTTCTCACAGTTCTAGAGGCTACAAGTTCAAGACAAGTTTGCAGCAGGTTTGGTGTCTGTTGAGGCCTGATCTCTGCTTCCAAGATGGCACCTTGTTGCTGTGATCTCACATGGCAGAAGGACAGAAGGGAATGAACCCACATCCTGAAATTCTTTGTTAAGGTCCCTAATCCCATCCATGAGGGCTCTACTCTCGTGACTTAATCACTTCCTAAGGGCCCCCCAAAACTGTCACATTTGTGATTAAGTCTCACAGTGAATTTGGGGGAACACATTCAGACCATAGCACGCACTATTATGTATTAGTATACTGTGATAAATTTGTCTTTAGTAAAAGTGCCAGGTAATACTTTAGTTGTACTTTTAAGAGCAGTATATCACCACCTTCCATGCAAAAAGTATAAGAGTCATGGTAATAAACATCACTTTTTAGGTACCTATCATATGCTTGTTACTGTCCTGAATGATTACTTCCTTCGTCTTCTCTCACCTTCCAACATATACTTCTTGTGTTTTTTAGTGTTATGGACTTCTGGAGACATAATTTAGCACAGGAGATAATTTCCTGTGTATATTCTTCTAAAGTCTGGAAAACTTTCACTAGCTTAAAAGTTTTTCTCCCACTAGATGGCACTCTCACTTAATAGACGAAGGACTGACATAGTCAAATTTGCCCTTTTCCTCAAACTGCAGAAACTGTCCAAATAAGCAAGTCTATTTAAGGAAAAAGTGCATCATCTCAAGATCTTTCCAGAGGCACATGTAGGCCTTATTCCAGACCTACAGAATCAGTTTCCAAAAATAAGGGTAAAGGATGTATCTATAACTCTAAACAGTATTTCCAATCCCCTACAATGGTTGAAAAATTCATTAATTATAACCAGATATACTGCTCTTAAAAGTACAACTAAAGTATTAGCTAGCATTTTTACTAAAGATGAATTTATCACGGTATACTAATACATAATAAGCGTGTGCTATGGTCTGAATGTGTTCCCCCAAATTCACTGTGAGACTTAATCACAAAAGTGACAGTATGGGGTGGGGGGCCCTTAGGAAGTCATTAAGTCACGAGAATAGAGCCCTCAGGATGGGATTAGGGACCTTAACAAAGAATTTCAGGATGTGGGTTCATTCCCTTCTATCCTTCTGCCATGTGAGGTCACAGCAACAAGGTACCATCTTGGAAGCAGAGATCAGGCCTCAACAGACACCAAACCTGCTGCAACCTTGATCTTTAACTTGTAGCCTCTAGAACTGTGAGAAATAAATTTCTGTTGTTTATACATCACCCAGTTTCAGGTATTTTGTTATAGTGGCACAAATGGAGCCACTGTCCCTCTACAATAAATGTTAGAAAAAAAATAAAAAGAATACCTTGTTAGATGCAGCAGTAAGCTGGCTTTCACCATGAGAGCATTGCTAAACCTAGGAAACAAACATGAGGAAAAAGGAGAGCCAAAGTGAGGAATGTAAGAGGAAATTGTCCCAAATAATAGAGCAGGGACAACCAGATGGATCTACAGAGGAAATGTGAATTTAAAAATCTCACCTGCTGCCACCTCTACCTCCACCCCAATTCAGTTTGGAACCTTGGTGCTGTGTGGTCAAACACTTCCTTCTCAACTCCACCCCACCTCCAATAATTTTTAAGCATTAGTCAAGTCTCATATAAATGTACAATCCTAATTTACATTGCCTGGGTGACAGGAAAAACCTCAAGCCAATAATTAAAAAGTGATCCTGCAACATAATAGGTATTCTTATAACTACTGCTGGTAAGAAACCCAAATGGTACAATCACATTATCAAGGAGAATTTGGTAATAACTAGTAGTGTTGTCTATGCATTAACCCTTTGATACATCAATCCCACCTCTAGGAGTATTAAATGAGATGACATACATACATGGATATTCAATATAATATTTGTAATAGCAAAAGAGGGGATAAAATTCAAATGAGTGTTAATTATATACATTGTAATTATCTATAAAATGGACTATTCCACAGGCATAAAAAGGAATAAGGAATGTTTCTATAGAATGATAGAGTGATTTCCAAAATGTCATTTTAAAATAAAAAAGGCAAAGTATAGAACAATATATAGAATACGTTAACTTTTACATAAGGGTAGAAATATGAAAATATATGTCTAATATTTTCAAAATAAACCAAAAGCTAAAAAGAAAATGATTATCTATTGACTAAAGGAGAGAAAAGGAGAAGGAACAGAATCATGTAATTTTTTGCATAATTAAAACAGAAAATTAAACATGGGGAAAAGAAGCAACCCTCCCCCAAATGGGGGGGAAATGAAATAAATCTGGCTGAACGTCAACTTGGTAACAGAAGAGAATATAATGACTTCAAGTGACTTTAAAGCACAGTATTTAAAACACAGTATTTGTGCATTTTTCATAAGATGTATTCTATAACAAATGAAAATATAAACAAATCTTAAATTGCATTTAGAAGTCATACAAAATCACAAAAGACCCCAGACAGCTAAAGCAATCCTTTGGGTGCACACACACAACACACACACACACACACACACAAACAACGCTAGAGGCATCACACCACCTGATTTCTAAATAATCTACAAAGCTGTAGTAACCAAAACAGCACAGAACTGACATAAAAACAGACACAAAGACTAACAGAACAGAACAGAGAACCCAGAAATAAATCCACATATTTACAGCCACATGATTGTTGACAAAGGCACCAAGAACATTCATTAGAGAAGGAACAGCCTCTTCACAAAATGGTGCTGGGAAAACTGGATATCCATATGCAAAAAAAGAAACTAGACCCTATGTCTTATATACAAAAATCAACTAAAATGGATTAAAGATTTAAATGTAATTCTAGAAATTGTGAAACTACTAGAAGAAAACATAGGGGAAACACTTCAGGACATTGGCAGCAAAAGCAAAAATAGACAAATGAGATTATTTCAAACTAAAAAGCTTCTACAAAGCAACAGAAATAACAGAGAAAACACCTGCAGTAGGAGAAAATATTTGCAAATTATCCAACAAGAGATTAATACCGAGAATACATAAGAAACTCAAACAACTCAAAAGCAAAATAAAATCCGATTGAAAAATGGGCATTATTATTTTAAGTGGAGCATTTGCAGTTAATGACACCTCAGATTCAACGAATATTAATTTTTCTTAGTATGTAAGTTCCTTTTAGAGGTCTCATACACTTTTTTGCTATATTTATTACTAGGTAAATGATCTTCGTGATATCTTAAAATTTCTTTTTGACTGTTGCATATATATAGAAATAAAATTATGAATGCTGAGTAACTCAGCAACTTTGTTAAACTTTCTTCATTTTATCCTATGCCTCTCATAACCTTCATATTTTATCTATCTCCCTGTGCTGAATTCTGAATAATATTCTCATAGTCATGTTCCAGTTCACAAATCTTTTCTTCACCTATGTCTAAGCTACTAATCTTTAAATGGGGATTGTCTTTTGATCTCAACAATTATATTTTTCATTTCTTGAAATTCCCTTTTGAAGAATCCATGTTTTCATTTCTAATAGTCTCTTAAAGATTCTTCTTTGTGATGCAGATGCATCCTTTAATTCTTTAAACATATCTGTAGTTGTTCTATGTTCTCTTCTGACTATTCTAATATCTTTAATAGTTGGGGGGGTCTAAAACCAATATTGGTTGTTTTGATGATTGTCACAGTGATTCACTTTCCCATGTGTTTGGTGATCTTTGTGAATTTGTTCCTTGATATTAACGAAAGGAGTACCACCGATCTAAATTGGGAGACTAGGGAAATTTTCTCCCAGAAAAGACTGGTTTCTGCTTCAGCCAGTAGCTACCACCCTAGAGGTGCTGTTATGGAGCTTCTCCTAATAGGTATCCTTACCACTCTAGCCTGCCTACCTGTTAGGCTCTGCCTGTTAACATGCAGTCCCCAGATGACAAGGTGGTTGTTTTTGCTTTGTTTTGGAAAAAGATTCTCAGAGATTTTCCTAATGCTTGTGAGACCAATACTATCTAAAAAAATAAATAAATAAAATGTATGTTCTTCAAGGCTTATGGTTCTGCAATAAAGAAGGTCCCTTATAGCATCTAGTCACCCTTAATGCTGTGAGCAGAAGTACCAATGTCTTTTTTTAAAATGGTAGATTAATTCTAAAACATGATAGTTGGGTTTTTCTCTATTGATAACAGTATAAAAAAAGAACAATACTTAGAACTATTTTGTAAAATCACTTGAACATAAAATACAGTTAACTCAGCACTTAGTCAAATGCAATATTAAAAAAGAAAAGCTTAATATCAATGATGTACCTTTCTACCTCAAGCAGGTAGTAAAAGAGTAGCAAATCAAACTCTAAAAAAGTAGAAGGAAATAAAGATAAAATCAGAAATCAATACCATAAGAAACATGTACAACAGAGAAAAATCAACGAAGCCAAAATTTGGGTTCTTTGCAAAGATTAGAAAGTGACAAACCCTTAACAAAGCTGATCAAGATAAATCACATGTAATTTCCTTATTACAGGGACTAGATTAAACCCCCATTTATTTCTGGTCACTTACTTTAATGGGATAGAAGCTTGTATTAATAAAAGTAAGCCTGAAGATGCAATTCCTGAAAAGTCAGTTATGTTTCCAACCTTAAACTGGGTAACCCAAATAAATATTCTAGTATTATAAAGGGATAAAAAGATAGTGAAAATAGAACAATGTATTACTATTGGAAAATTTATTAGCATAGGTAATCTGCTGAGAGTGAGTCAACAAAGTCATTTATTAGAATTGATCAATGTTTAATTTAACTAACTCCTGCCCTAAAATATTCATTTCACCTAAATAATGATTTCAGAGTTCTGCCATCTAAATGTTGCCAATTTGGAGAATCTATTAAAGAAAATATAACATATGAAAGATCTATCCTCAAAGGGAAGAAAAATCAAGAGGACAATTATCTTCATCAAGCCTTTTAAGGTAGTTTTAAAAAACACCGTAAGTCATGGCTTCTTAAACTCATCCCTTGAAGTCCCTCTAATGGCAAAAGACAATGAAATAGAATTCCTAAGGAATTACAGAGTATTTTATTAAAAGCAATCCTGTGAAGGTTCAAAAAGATATGAAGGCTAATGTTTTATCTTAAAAATCTGTGAGAATTTTACATTCCACTGTATAATGCCTTCTCCCTCCCAAATCTTTTACATCGTATGTAATTTGTTGTTTCTCAAATACATGTTTAGGGGTTCTCTAAATCCAGGTTGGGAATCACAGGTGCAAATATTATTACAAATTGATGGAGTTTTTATGCTTACTCAAGGCTCGTGAATCAAATATCTGGCCATAGATAACCTTATGCAGAACCACTTAATACTAATTATTTTAATAATTATGACTGAGCAATTCAGTTTACGTATGTAAACTGTTAACAAATGCTTACCTGTCTACAAATACAAACCGTAAATTTTAGCTTACTTTTACTCCCAAGTAGAAATAAATGATATTACTGACAAAATATTTATAAACTGTTAGATAATTTTAGAGTTTGAAATAAAAATTAATAAATATTTCATGTTCTCTGAGGGCTTAATTGCAAAATTTTTGTAACGGCAATTGATTCATGCTCCGAAGTAACTTATCCTTTTTATCTTCATAATTACAATAATTTATATTTATTGAAGAAAATGATTTTTTGAAAGAGCAATTCAAACAGGATTAAAGCACAACTAAAAGGTAATATGGCAAAGGGAGTTATGGAGGGCCAAAAAGCAAATTAATCTAATCTGATCAATCACACATGATGGAAGGAAACTCTCGGTAAAGACAACTTCCAGAAATTTGAAGGAAGAGATATAAAATTATCTAAAATACTATGTTTCAAAAGCATAAATTTACCCATGACACACAGTTCTTTCAATATATACAACTTTCTATAAAGTACTAAATATTTTCATTTAGATTTAGTTTCAAGCTTAGAAGAAAAAATAAAGGACATTTACCTAAGATACATTTTACTATACCTTTTACTGTACGTGCAACTTACGAAACAGCCTAAGGTCCATTTTAAGGACTTCTCTAAGGCTTAAATTTTTCCTATGGATACCAAGATCCTCCTATTACAAAACATTCTCCTTGCTAGACCAAGAAAGCCATGGAAAGCACTCTCCTTGGTAGGCCAAAACACAAGCCATATTTTCCAAGTGATAAAGGCTATAAAATCCTGAAAAACTATTTACAATAAAGAATATTAAATATGAATAAACAGTACTCTATCAGTGTGAGTGCGGGTATATGCGTGCATGCACTTGCAATACAGATACACCTGTTCTGGTAAAGAAGGGATGAAAAATTCTTAAATTTCAAGGGCAAATCCAAGAATATTTGAGTAAAGAGAAAATTTTAGTACCCTTTTGTAAAAAGCAAAGGCAAAGCTAGACAGAAAAATTACAAGGGACTTTAAATAATTTGAATGTATATTATGAGTGATCATAACAATGAAACATAAAGTTCACCTAAAATGTGATTTTGCTAATGGTCCTGATGACAGAAAATAACATAGGTGCAAACATGAATTGTTTCTGGCAGTTGTATCATACGTTACCAGGATTTTGTCTATGAACTTGTACAGTCATGCTGAAAACAAAGATGGAACACAGCAGCAACACCAAATTAGAGTCAATTTGGTTTGCTGGGTCAGAATTATGGGTGTTATTTTGTATAGTTCTATTAGTCAATCAGAAATAAGTCAAAGAACAGCTATCAAAACAAGAACTTCTATTGGCAGAGTAAAATGTAAAAATGAGAACACATATATAAAGGCATAAATATTAAGGTCTTCCAAGGATTAAACTTATATTTAACTGACAACAATTCTGTCAAAGAGACAAAATGAAAATGTACAGCATGAAAACTGGAGTTAGTGATGTATGATATATTGAAAATCTGCTAAGAGTTATTAGATTTTAGGTGCTCTTATTACAAAGGTAACTACAGGAGATGAGGGACATGTTAATTTGTTTAACACTAGTAATCATTTCACTGTGTATAGCAAAATATCATATTGTATACCTTAAATATATAAAATAAAAAGAGAACTCTCTTAAAATAAATAAAAACAGAAATGAAAATGTAAAATTAAAGGAAAGCCTAAATCTGGAAATCCATTAGTCTAAAAGGCAAGTGATTGTTTATTAAATAACGTGCTACCAGCAATGATTTAACTTTTAAAATTACATTCCTATCTTTATTTACATTTCAAAATAAAGGCAAAATTCATGAGTAGCTGCAAACAAAAAAAATATTTAGCTTAAGCCATGGAATAGTTAGTGGACCATAGAAGAACACAGATGTGTACCTCTGCAATATATGATGTTCACATTGCTATCCTGGATTACAAGTCCATTAAACATCTGTGCCAAATTCTGGAGGGTATATTCCATTTCTGTCTTTCCTTGTTGAAAATACTTACAAAGAGAGATAAAAACGTATGCTTAAAAATGGTTAATTCTAGATTTTTGCATCCTTACTATGCTGTATGTAAAAAAAAATTAAAGACAGAGGATTCTATGCAATATACTTTAAGTTTAAAAAAAGATGGTTCATAAAAATGTGGCTATAGATTTAAAATAGTCAGTTATTTACCACTTGCCCACTGTTACATCCAGAGTAGGGTGTCTGAAAAATGTTGGATAAACTTTAGAATGCATATCTGCCCTTTGTTCAACTATGAAATTAGTATTTTCCAGGTTCTCAGGTCAGAAATCCTAATGGACTTAAAGTACAGACATTGGCCTAAGCAAAAAATTTATGGAAAAGACCTCAAAGGCACTCACAGTAACAATAAAAATAAATAAATGAGACCTGATCAAATTAAAAAGCCCTGCAGCCAACAAAATTATCACGATAGCAAACAGACAACCTACAGAATGGGAGAAAATATTCACATGCTACACATCCAATAAAGGGCTGATAATTAAAATCTATACCGAACTCAGGAAAATCAGCAAGCAAGAAAAAAAATCAAACAAACCTATCAAAAATGGGCAAAGGATATGAACAGAAACTTTTCAAAAGAAGATAGACTAATGGCCAACAAACACCTGAAAAAATGTTCAACA
The DNA here is from genome assembly GCA_963574885.1 of Lepilemur ruficaudatus. NCBI lineage: Eukaryota > Metazoa > Chordata > Mammalia > Primates > Lepilemuridae > Lepilemur > Lepilemur ruficaudatus. The sequence goes on along the minus strand of CAUYRT010061566.1, from coordinate 32,889 downwards.
TCTCTAATCATCAGGGAAATGCAAATCAAAACCACAATGAGGTATCACTTATCTTCAGTGAGAATGGACTTTATCACAAAATCCCAAAACAATAAATGTTGGCATGGATATAGAGAGATAGGAACACTCATACACTGCTGTTGGGACTGCAAACTAGTACAACCTCTGTGGAAAGTAATATGGAGATATCTCAAAGAGTTACAAGTAGAACTAACATTTGACCCAGCAATCCCATTACTGAGTATCTACCCAAAGAAACAAAAGACATTCTATAAAAAAGACATCTGCATTAGAATGTTTATAGCAGCACAATTCACAATTGCAAACATGTGGAAACAACCCAAGTGCCCACCAATACATGAGGGGATTAATAAAATGTGGTATATGTATACCATGGAATTCTACTCAGCCACAAAAAACAATGAAGATCTAGCACCTCTTATATTATCCTTGATAGAGCTGGAGCCCATTCTACTAAGTGAAGTATCACAAGAATGGAAAAACAAGCACCATATGTACTCATCATCAAATTGGTATTAACTGACTTAGCTGACCAACACTTAAGTGCACATATAGTAACATTCACTGGGTGTCGGGCAGGTGGGTGGGGGGAGGAGGGGATGGGTATATTCACACCTACTGGGTACGGTATGCACCACCTGGGGAATGAACATGCTTGAAGCTCTGACTTGGGTGGGGCGAAGGCAATATATACAACGTAAACATTTGTACCCCTATAATATGCTGAAATAAAAAAATAAAAAAATAAAAGAGAAGAAAAAGGTAAAACTCTTTCTTAAAAGAGTATGAACAGCCAATAAATAAGTGCCATTTCAGAATAAACTACCACCATAAAAAGATTGTAGCTATTCTGAAAATAATGTCACCATTCTGTCATTTATCAAATAGAATTAAATGCAGAAAAACTGCTACCTTCTTCATTAATACATTTTTTTCATTTTAGCAATGAAAGTAGTGTTTTTCTGTAAATACTCACCATCCACTCAGATATAATAACATCCACTTTTTCTACAGGAAGATGAACTTCTTCAATCTTCCCTTTAATTAGTATAATGGTATCTTCAAGTTTATTTAGTCTGAAAATCATCATAATGAATTAGATTAGTATGGTTAAACAGATTCTCAAAGCTAGTCAAATTCTATCATTTTTTTGCCAATTATTCATATTTTTTTGTGGAATACAACAGTATGTTCAAAGTTTATTTATCCCCAGGGCACTATAATTATTTACAGTTACTCTATGAATGCCCAAAAATGTTTCTGATTAATATGGCAATATACTGAACCAATATTTAAAACTTCAGTTTGAAAAGAAACCTGAATTTTATCAATACTATATGTCGGCCGGGTGTGGTGGCTCACGCCTGTAATCCTAGCACTCCGGCAGGCCGAGGCAGGAGGATTGTTTGAGCTCAAGATTTCGAGACCAGCCTGAGAAAGAGTGAGACCCCGTCTCTATTAAAAAAAATAGAAAGAAATTAGCTGGACAACTAAGGAAAAAAATGTGTGTGTGTGTGTGTGTGTGTAAAAAATTAGCTGGGCATGGCAGTGCATGCCTGTAGACCCAGCTACTCAGGAGGCTGAGGCAGAAGGATCGCTTGAGCCCAGGAGTTTGAGGTTGCTGTGAGCTAGGCTAACCCACAGCACTCTAGCTGGGACAACAGAGTGAAACTCTGTCTCAATAATAATAATAATAATAATACATGTCAATGAAGTTACTGTGTATTAAAAAAAAAAAAAAACGGGGGTTGGGGGTATGAAGACAGACAGACCAGACACACAGACAACAAAGTGTGGTTTAAAGTGAAGTAGTGTGTCATAGGGGTGAGAGAATTTGAATAGAGAAGCTCTTACTTTAAACCCTAGGTCTTCTGGGACTTGTCAGCTATGTGATTTTCACCAAATTTTTTAGATAATTTTGCTTAACCTGTATGCTCATGTGTAAAAGACAATGATAATACCAGCCCTATTCACTTCACAGGCTATTATAAGGATCAAATATTTGTGAAAGCTATATACACATCTGAAGCAATATATAACGGTAATGACATTATCATCAGTAACAAAATACTATATGTTACATAAAACTTGAAATCTTACCCCAATAAAAAATTTAACCTTGACCAATGGCATTCATTAGATATTTTAAATAGTTATATCTATATAACCATAAGATTAGCACATATTTTCAACTTCTCCTTCTGTTTGAAACAATAGAGTTAAAGAGAGAATTTCAGAAAAGTGAAAGCAAGCTGCTGGTTAAGTTTATATTTAATTAGATTAATAAATTCTCAATCTTCAGACATTGTACATTTTAATTAATCACAAAGGATTTTTTTCTGCATTAAAGGAGAAATCCTCCCCTCCAACTTCATCAGGGTATTATTTACATCAAATTGAATGCATTCATTTTAAGGTTGAACTCCGTTGAATTTTGAAAAACACAGATACTTGGGTGACCAACATAATCAATATATTGAACATTTCCTTCTCCCTCAAAAGATTCATCTGTGTCCATTTCCAGAAAATCGTCCATCCACAGGCAACTACTGATTTTCTTTCTTTTACTGTGTAATAGATTTGTATTATGTAGAGAGTTTCATATTAACAGAATCATATTAAATGTACCCTTTTGCGCCTGGTATCATTCGATAAGCATACTTTCTAGATTCGTGCATTTTTTTGTGTGTGTATCAGTAATTTGTTCCTTGTTATTGCTGAGTAGTATTCTACTGCATGATAAACCACAGTTTTGTTTACCCACTCACCTGTGGATGGAATTCTGGATTGTTTCTAGCTTTGGGCAATTATGAATAATGCTGCTGTAAGGATTTGTGTACAAGCAGAATTGCTCTACCAAATGGTAATGTACATCTGCTTTTTTTTTTAAAGAAACTGCCAATTCGTTTTACAATGTGAATATGCAATTTTACATTCCTGCCAGTAATGAGCATTCCTGTTGCTTCACATCCTTGTTAATGTTTAGTGTTGTTGATTTTTTAAATTTTAATTGTGTAGCAAGATCTCACTGTGGTACATAAATTGCATTTTCCTAAGATCAGGTATTTTTTATGTGCTTATTGGCCATATTCCCATATCTTTTGTTTAAATCTTTTGCCTATTTAAAAAAATCAGCTTAGTGTATCCTTATTATTGAATTGAAAGAGTTCTGCATATATTCTGAACAAAAACCCTGTCAACTGGCCGGGCACAGTGGCTCACACCTGTAATCCTAGCACTCGTGGAGGCGGAGGCAGGCGGATCACTCAAGGTCAGGAGTTCAAAACCAGCCTGAGCAAGAGCGAGACCCTGTCTCTACTATAAATAGAAAGAAATTAATTGGCCAACTAAAAATATATAGAAAAAAAAAATTAGCCAGGCATGGTGGCACATGCCTGTAGTCCCAGCTACTTGAGAGGCTGAGGCAGGAGGACTGCTTTAGCCCAGGAGTTTGAGGTTGCTGTGAGCTAGGCTGACGCCACAGCACTCTAGCCCAGGCAACAGAGTGAGACTCTGTCTCAAAAAAAAAAAAAAAACCTGTCAAATTTATGTACAGTGAATATTTTTTACCACACTGTGGCTTGGTTTTTCATTTTATTTATGGTGTTTGAAAGAACTTAAGTTTTTAATTTTGATGAAGACCAATTTATCAATCTTTTCTTTTACAGTTCATGCTTTGGTGATGTATCTAAGAAATCTTTGTCTACATCAAATATTTTCACCTATCTTTTCTTCTAAAATATTTTTAGTTTCCATTTTTGAGTTACTTTTTCTATATGGTATGCTCATTTTTTCTTCCACATCAGTATCTATTGACATAGTGATGAAAAAACTTTAATGAAAAGACTATCACCAGAGATAATTTCAACTTTGTTAGGAAAAGTATCACTAACCAATGGAATTACTTTAGCATCTCTGTCAAAAACAACTATGTATGTGTGGGTTTATTTCTGGATTTTCCAATCTGCCCCAGGATTTAGATGTGTATCTTTATGCCAATACACTTTCTTGATTAGTATAGTTTTAAATTAAGTCATGAAATCGGGTAGTATATATCTTTCAAATTTGTTCTCTTTAAAATCTTTTTGGCTATTCTAGGTGATCTACATTCCCACATCAATTTTGGAACCAGCTCCTGGTGATGTTTCACACTTCGCAGTGTTCATGTCTTGCACATACATTTATCCCTAATATTTGATGGTTTTGCATATATTATAAATGTTACATATTTTTAATTGAATTTTTAAACTTACAATTATACACATTTATGGGGTATAATATTTTTCAATGCATATATAATGGTATACACTTTTTAAGTTTCGATTTCTAGTTGTTTGTGGCTACTTATAGAAATATAACTGATTTTCGTATTTTGACATTGAAGCCCATTGACTATGATCAAGGCTTTGGTTTTAGCTGTTTTAATAGCTATTTTATAGATTCTTTAGGATTTTACATGTACATGATGACATCATCTATGAGTTATGACAGTTTTACTGCTTCCTTCAAATCTGTTTATTTTTTATTTCCTTTCCCTGGTTTGTTGAACTTGTTAGATCCTCCAGCACAATATTAAATAGAAGTGGTAAGAGTAAACATCCTCCTTTTGTTCCTAAATTTAGGGGGAGAACATTCATCAATTATTATTAAACATGACACTACCTGTAGTATTTTTTATAGGTGTTATTTATCAGGAGAGAAAGTTTCCTTCTTTCCTAGTTTGCCGAGAGTTTTATTTATGAATGAGTTTTCAATTTTGACAAATAGTTGATTATATGGTTTTCTTTATTTTGCCAATTTGGTGAATTATACTGATTTTTTGAATGTTAAGCCTCACTTACCTTCCCTAGGATAAACCCCATTTAGTCACAGTTTATTACTTTTTTACATGGTGTATTTAAGTTGCCCATGTTTTGTTAATGTTTCCATCTATGTTCATGAGGGACATTGGTCTGCAGTTTACTTTCCCTGGAATATCGTTATTTGGTTTTAGTGTCACTGGCCTTATAAAGTGTGTTGGAAAGGGTTGTGTTGTGTTTAATATTTTATTTAAAAGAAGTATTCTCTCTTCATTAAATGTTGGAAATTTATTACCTGAGTCCACAGCTTAATTTGTGGGAAGGTTTATATTTACCAACTCATTTTCTTTACTAGATCTAGGTATTCACATTTTTTAGTTCTTCCTGAATCAGTTTTGATAATTTCTACTTTTCAGGGCATTTTTCCATTTCACCTAAATTGTCACATTTAACATAAAGGTATCCATAATATTCCCTTCTTATACTTTTTGTCTGTATGGTCTGTAGTGACGTCCCCTTTCACTTTTAATACAGATGATTTCTATCTTCTTTTTCCTTCTTAATAAGTCTATTTAAAAGTTTATCAATTTTACTATTTTTAAAAGAAACAATTGTTTTCATTAATTTTCTCTATTGTTTATGATTCATATTTCATTGATTTCTGCTATTACCTTTATTTCCTTTCTTCTACTTACTTGGGTATGTTTTGCTTTTCTCTCTCTAGCATCTTAAGATGACAGCTTAAATCATGGATTTTAAATATTTGTTCTTTTCTAATGTAATCATTTAAAACTTTAATTTCCTTCTAAGCACAGCTTTCACTGCATGGCACAAATTTTGATACACTGTGAATTTCTTTTAATTCAGTTCAAAATATTTTCTAAATTTGTTTCCCTTGTGATTTCTTCTTCGACCCATGGGCTATTTAGAAGTGTTCTGTTTAACTGTCAATTATTTTGGGATAAAATAGATATTTTTCTGTTATTGATTTATAATCTAATTTCAGTGTGGCCTTGAAGCTTGGTAAGATTTAAATCCTTGTAAACTTATTGAGATTTCTTTTATTGCCCTACATATAATCTTGATGAATGTTCTATGTGCACTTAAAAAGAATATGATTTTGATGTCTTTGGGTGGAGTGTCATATATAAATGTCAGTTGGGTCAAGCTGTTAAGTGTGTTTAGGTCTTCTACATTCCTATTCATTTTATATGCACTTGTTCTATCAGTTACTGAGGGAGGAGTATTGATTATTTCCTACCATGATTATAAACTTACTTATTTCCCCTTTCACTTCTGACAGTTTTTGCTTCATGTATTTTGAAAGTTTTAATAGATAAATATAGGTTTGGTATTATATATTCTTGGTTATTTGATACCTTTATCTTTATGAAATATTCTTTATTCCTAATATTACTAGCTTTTATAGTTTCCTTTGTGTGATATTAATATAGTCACTCTAGCTATTTTAATAATCCATGTTTCTATGACATATTGCCCCCCATTCTTTTACTTTTAACCTATAGTATTTTTATAATTAAACTGGATTTCTTGAATATAGAAAATAGCTAGGTCTTTTTTTTAATCCAGTCTGAAAATACTGTCTTTTAACTGAGTGTTTAGATCAGGAATTGAAAAATTATGGCCCACTAACCTATAATCCATTTTTTATACAGCCATAATCGAAAGAGTTGAAGAAGAAAAAGCAGCAGCAGTGAAAGAGACCGTAGGTGACCCTCAAAGCTGAAAATATCTACTATCTGACCATTTATAGCAAAAGTCTGCCAACCCCTGCTTTGGACCACTATAGAAGCACAGCTAAGAGAAAAAAAGAATGCAGTGAGAAGATCTAATATAGAATTAAATGGGGTCCTAGAAGAAAAGAAGAAATAAAAGGGACAGAGCAAATATTTAAGGACATAAAGGAAGAAAAATTTCTGGAACTGATAAAAAAGCTTTAAACTACAGACAAAAGTAATCCAATGAATTTCAAGACTGAATTTTTAAAAAAACTATACATTACAGTAAAGCTTTAGAAAATCAAAGACATAAAATCTTCAAGACAGACTACCTTCAATGGACTAACAGTCGTTATGATGAGTGACCTCTCAATAGCAACAATGAAAGCCGTAAGATAGTAGAATGATATTATCAATGAACTAGAACAGGAATGAGCAAACTTTTTCTTGAACTGCCAAATTATAATTATTTTAGACTTGTAGGACACATGGTCTCTGTGGCAATCATTCAACTTTTATTGCTGTGTAAAAGCAGCAATAGATAATATGTAAACAAAAAGACATTGCTGTGTCCCATTTATATTTACAAAAACAGGTGTCTGGAACATAGGCTAATGTTTACTGATCCCTATACTAGAACAATATCACTGCTAAGTTAGAATTCTCTATGAAGAGAAACATACCTCTAAGAATACAAGCAAAATACATATTCAGACCAAAATACCATTTTGCTTGGCTACAGCCATCAATATACAATGAAGGAAATGTTAAAAAACTAGTTCAGGAAGAAGGAAAATGACCATAGATACAGTCAGGAACTATGAAGGAATGAGAAATAGAATGGATATATGTGGGTGAGTGAATACGTAAGATCAGATTGGCAAATTTAACTCCCATGAACCGGAGATTTTATCCCATATCAAGCTTTACAAATAATTTTAAATACACAGGCAATCAAGTGGTCCAGACTAAGGAAATTTGGGACATTAAAGGCAGTTGCTTTGGTCTTTCCTTCCACATATCAGACACGTACTCTCTGGCCCAGAGTAGATGAGGTATTCAAGTGAGGTACCTGGGTTTATCAACTTATACAGTAAGGAGCCCACTTCTTTGTGCTAGGTAACTCTCTACTTCTTTTGAATCTCTTGATTGCCTGTACCTTTGCTTGAAATTATCAATAAAGCTTAATACTGGATAATCTCTCTGGGTAAAATTAGGTAATTAGGTCACATGAGTCTGACTTGAAAATGTTAGCTCAGAAGGATGCTGTGAGCAGGACTCTCTTGCAGACTCGTGATTCACAAAGGCTAAGGAACTTTTTTATCCAGAAAAGGAAGGAACTAAAAATAGCACGAGGATCTAATCCTAGGATGGTTGCCTACTCATCCTTGGTATGAAATGGCAAGACTTAGAGAAATTGGCTAGTGCACTGATAGGGAACAGCAGGCAGAGGGGAAGATAGTGAAAATTCCCATTCTCTGTTACTAGTGCTTCTAATAAATGGCAGTCCTTTCAAAGATGGAATAATGGCAAGAGAAAAAGCAGTTTTTCCTCTCACTGAAAAGTCTTCTTGTGCTTTTATGGCTACCTGGAAATATGAAGTATTCACTAGGAAAGTAATGAACTTAAAGCTATGAGCTACCACAAAGACAATACAGTTAGCTGGAGGACAAGTTTAAAAGACTGCTAAGTTCTCAAAGTATTTGGTGAAAGAGACAGGACATTATTTTACAGAGAAATACCAGAAAAGCCTGGTGAATCACTACTGGCAGAAATTCTCAGAACTAACAATCAGGAGAATACATTGCTTATGTTACATACTACTGAGTAGAAGGGATAACTTGAGTTGATGATGGATCCCCAAGGGCTGTGCATAGATTTTTCCAGGTGCTATGACAACTAATCTGCTATAGTGAGTAAAAGCACAGTTGCAGTATACCTATCCCAAGAGGGGTGAGTAACTGCCATATTCTCTTCCTCACTTAAAAATGAAATTAATGCTTCTGAAGCAGTAGGCATGCTAGGAGTACAAGTGAACTTAGACTGCCTTTAGGATAATAACATAATTTAACACTACTGACACAAAAAGTTGATATGTGTGGAAACTAGCAACTCCCCATTGAGTACTTTATGTAATCTTGCTATTAGGAAGCCAAGAGAATATTCAGGAGGCCGTGTCCCATTGACTGGCTCAGTTACCAAGCATGGAGCTTCACACTGTTTTTGAAACATAAAAGGTAGCCCAGGTGTGAAGGCTCACACCTGTAACATTAGCACTTTGGGAGGCTGAGGCAGGAGAACTGCTTGAGGCCTGGAGTTCAAGACCAGCTTGGGCAAAAGCAAGACCCCATTTCTATAAAAAATAGAAAAATCCACTGGGTGTGGTCGTCTGCACCTGTAGTCCCAGCTACTTGTAAGGCTGAGGCAGGAGGATTGCTTGAGCCCAGGAGTTTGAGGTTGCAGTGAGCTATGATGATGCCATTGTCCTCTAGCCTGGGCAACAGAGTGAAACCTTATCTCAAAAAAAAAAAAAAAAAAAAAAAAAAGACAGGAAAAAGAAGACAAAAAGACAAGGGAATCAACAAGAGGAAAGAAAAGTCAGGGTGAGAAAATAATAACCAGTTCATTGAGTGTGTTCTATGAAGGAATCATTAACAAGCTTTGTAGAGGATCGTTCAAATCCTGGTCATTAGGGTTTTCACAGGCTTATTCTTTGCACAAATGATTGCAGAAAACAATAAAATGCAAGATAAGTGAGAAATATATAGCAAGGAGATATTGATCAAGGTCAGAAGGTAGACTGAAGAGTAAGAAATTAAAACAGCTGACCCATGATTCAGGAGGACATTTTCTGGGGGATGTTCATCCCCAGGGTGAATTTCCATTTAAAGTGACTTAATGTCCTTGCATTGTCTGAGAAGAGGATAAAAATACTAACAATAAACTTTGAAATATTTTAATTTTCAATGTCTAAGTGTTTCATGTTCTTTATAGAAACACAATTGATTTTTGTCTATTCATTATATATCCAGCATTAATACTTTTATTATTGTCGTAACTTATAGTTTCTGTATTCTGTATTCATAAACATATATACACATCATAAAAACAGTTTTGTTTCTTCGTTTCCAATTCTTACACCTTTCTTTTTATGACCTTGCTCCACTGGCAAGGATCTCCTTTATAGTGTTGGATAGACAAGGTGATGGGAGGTATACTCACCCTGTTCCTGACCTTAAAGAGAATGCTTCCAATGCTTCATCAAGATGTTGGCTGTGGGTTTTGTTTTCAATATATCATGTTAGGATATTACTTTCTAGCTCTAGTTTGCTAAGAGTTTTAAACCCATAGATATATCAAATGGATACTGAATTTTATCAAACTTTTTCCTCATACCTCTTGAGGTGATCTCAACAGATTTTCTGATTGATTTTCTCATATTTAACCATCTCTGAATTCCTGAGATAAACTTTACCTTCCAATATATTGCTCAATTAGTTTTCTAATATTTTGATTAGGATTCTTGCCTATGTTTATAAATGAGTGACCTATGATTTTCTGTTCTACTGCCTTGGTGGGGTTTCGGTACAAAGGTTATACTGGCCTCATGTACTGATACTGGCTTCATGTACTGATGCTTGATTCTTGACAAAAATGACAATGTAAGTAGAAAGAATAAACTTTACAATAAGTGGGACCAGGAAAATTGAGTCATCTAAGTAGAGAAAAAAAAATAAAAGGAACAAAACTGTACCACTACTTCACACCATATACAAAAGTTAATGCCTAGTGGATTACAGACCTAAATGTAAAAAGCACAATCATAAAGCATTTACAAGAGAATATATACTCCATAACCTCAGGGAAGGTAAACATTTCTTACTCAACTCACAAATAGTGCCAAGTATAACTAAGAAAGTTGCTACATGAAATTTGAGAATTTCAGTTCATCAAAAGACATGAAAAGTCAAGGAAGAATGAGAGAAGACTTCTGTATTACATAAATCCTATAAATAGCTCAAATCCAAAATATATATAGATTACCTACAAATACATAAGAAAAAGAAAACCTGAGCAAAAGATGTAAACAGATATTGCCCAGAAAAGGAAATCCAAATTGCCAATAATCACATGAAAAGGTGCTCAGTCTCCTTAGCAATCACAGAAACAAAAATTAAAATTGTAGTGTGAGCCAGACACGGTGGCTCAAGTCTGTAATCCCAGAGACTTGGGAGGCTGAAGTGAGAGGATTGTTTAAGCCCAAGAGTTCATTCAATACCAGCCTGGGCAGCATAGTGAGACCCCGTCTCTAAAACTATGAAAAAAATTAGCTAGGCATGGTGCTGTACATCTGTAGTCCTAGCTACTCAGGAAGGTGAGGCAGGAGGATTACTTGAGCCCACGAGTTCCAGGCTACGGTGAGTTAAGATCATGCCACTGCACTCCAGCCTGGGCAACAGAGCAAGACCCCATCTCTTAAAAAATAAAAATAAAAAAAATTGCAATAGTGCTACACAACTGATTGGAAAAAATTCTAAAAGGTGGATAATACCAATCAGAACTATTATATATTATTGGTATTAAGTATAAATTGGTATAACCACTTTGGAAAATAGTCTGGCAGTATCTAAGAAATTCAAAGTCATGTATATCCTAAAGAATTGCAAAGCTACTTGGAAGCATATTCCCCACAGATGTGTGCCCCAGGGCACATGTACAAAATAACGGAAATTTTCATAACAGCCAATCTGATTGAGAAAGAGCAGTGGACAGGGTTAGGATTCTGCAGTGGTGGCAATGTTCTATCTCTATCCCTGGATGATGGTTACTATTAAGACATGTTTAATTTCATTTTTTAATCATGCATACTTATTAAATATGCTTATTTATGTTTTATGTACTTATTTTGTATACACACTGTATTTCATATAAAAAGTTAAAACATGCTTATATCACATTTGGGTTTTTACAAAGGGGTATTTAATAAAATTCTTTCCGATGAAATAGTTGCTTGCTATTTACTGAAATACTTATTAAGGCTTTAACAATTACAAACACTTGAAAGAAGACAAAAGCTTTTCTCTTTTCTCTTAAAAGAAAAATGTTCCCATTGCCTGGAAATATCTTCAGCATGGTTATGCTGAAACAAGATCTGTGTTCTGTAAGAGGCCATCTGCTCAGGCTGTTTACTGTCTGCTACAAGTCATAATCCTATTGCATCAGTAATTACTTGTTGTTCAAATATGAATATAACAGGAAAGATTAAGATTTCAGGGAATACACAGTAAAAAAGACAAAGCCCCATAATTCCCAGTAACTTTGTATTAAAACAGCTCAATACAGATATCGTCCACAGAGATAACCTCTTTCATGAGACTGTTAATCTTAATCACCACCTGATTTTCCATTCATGAAAAAAACTATAGATTTCACTTAGTTTTCTCAAATGGTTTCTCATTAAACCTTACTTTAGCATAAACCAAACGAATCTTATCTTTGGAAACACTTGCTGAAAAAAGAGCATGGTTTTAACGTAAAGAAATATGACATCGTAATGTTATAAAAATGGTATTTTAAATAATTCTCTTAACCCAATAAACACTGAATTATCAACTTTTTCTGAGTGGAAAGTTTGTTAGAACAACTCACACTTTCCTATCTAATTTCCTATCTTAAAAGTAGCAATTTAACTTTTATTTCATGATACAAGGACATCATCATGATTAATTACCCTGTACTGGACATACAGAGATAAAAGACACAGTCTTTTATGGTCTAAGGAAGACAGAACAATAAACACCATAGGGCACTACAGGAGCTCATGTGATGAATCCTTATCTAAGTAAATGACACCTGAGCTTAGCCAGGAAAAGACAGAGCATCCACAAGGATGTATAATAGGTATGGGAATAGGGGAGGCTCACGTATGTGTGCACAATTGCCTGTGTGTATGTGCGTAGGTCAAGATAAACCAGACTGTGTGTGTAAGAGTGTGAAAGAGAGAGAGAGAGAGGGAGAAACATACCCAGAAAAGAGAAAAATGACAAATTTAAAGAAGTATAAATAGTGCCATGTGATTGGAGCAATAAGAGGTAGTATGCAGTGACAAACTTAGGAGGTAGTTAGAGGTGATGCTAAGGAGTCTAGACTTTATTTAAAGGCAATGAAGAGTCATTTCAGGATCTTTAGAATAAGAAAGATGGGACCAAATTTTTAATCTACTTTGGCCTAGTGTGATTTAGATTAAAAAAGAAATGGTCCATGTTCTAAGGAAGAACACAGACTAGTGGGGAACTAGACAAGCAAACAGCATTAAGTACCATAGGAGTTCATACAGTGAACAACTAATCAAGCAGCATTTAAAGTTGGTGACAAAACAATTCTAAAGTCAGTATTTTTTGAAAAGCATATAGGAGAGAGTGAAAGAATAGTCTAATAGATATAAACAGATACAAGGTGTAACGTTACTTTGTTTTCAGTTCAATGTCATCCAAATATTTCTCTTCTGTTCCCTAAACACGGCGAAATGACAGCAATACGAAATGTAATAAATTGATAAATACAGTGAGATTTTAGAAGGGGATATTGAAGAACCAAAGATTCTGATAATTTAGTGAGAGGAAAAAAGGGAATGAAATCATATTGGTATACCTGTGAAGAAGGACCAGTGCTCAGTGCACACATCAGAGCAGATTACAGTGGAGGCAGGAGTCATCCTACACAACGCAAAGCCCTGAAGTCAGGAGGTACACAAAGAAGGCATGACAAAGGGGCTAAAAAATTATTGGAATAACTGTGTCCTGACCAGGTCTCCCATTTCTCTCCTCAGAGAGAAAACCCATACCAATTACCTTTATTAAAGAATCTAGTACTCCATTCATAAATGTAAGCAAAAAACAAAGATCCTTAACTATATGAAGCAGTGGGGCAGATTTACACATGTCCCATGAAAAATAAATACTACCAGACAGGTACAGGGCCCAGAGTTGGAACCATGACAAGGTTATTCCATGAGCTGCTCTCTCCCAATGTATTATTTGTATTTACAGGTGCGTAGCTGCAGAATTACTAACACTGAGGACATTTATTGTTTGAAATTAGTAATAACTTAGCTTCCAATACAGGGAGAAAAGCAGTAAAAAGAATCATCTGGATTCAAGCAGAGACAATGCATTTTCAGGTTTTGGTGATAATTTACCTGGCTTTGAACACATGATGTCTTCGGTCTTGAAAATTCATTAATCCATTCCTTCACTGAATAAGAATTTACACTGAATGCCTACTATATGCCAGGTACCCTTCCAGGTATTTAGGACACATCAGTGAACGCAAAGAGAAAAATCCCTACCTAAGCTTAGGGAGCCAATGTTCCATTAAATAGTAAAGCTTACATTTCTATGGATTTCATCTCCTATGACCTAAGGCTTTTAACACTGGCAAGAAACATACTAAAATGTGGATAGTGATCTCTGACAGCAGGATCATATAGGTAATTTTTAGTCTCTTCTTTATCTTCTGTCTTCCCAACACAAAAACATCTTTTTTTGGCCGGACGTGGTGGCTCACGTCTGTAATCCTAGCACTCTGGGAGGCCGAGGCAGGTGGATCGCTCAAGGTCAGGAGTTCAAAACCAGCCTGAGCAAGAGCGAGACCCCATCTCTACTAAAAATAGAAAGAAATTAATCGGCCAACTAAAAATATATAGAAAACATTAGCTGGGCATGGTGGCGCATGCCTGTAGTCCCAGCTACTCGGGAGGCTGAGGCAGAAGGATCACTTGAGTCCAGGAGTTTGAGGTTGCTGTGAGCTAGGCATGATGCCATGGCACTCTAGCCCAGGCAACAGAGTAAGACTCTGTCTCAAAACAAACAAAAAAACAAAAAACCCCAAAAACAACAAAAAAAACCCATCTTTTTCCCCCACTTTCTTCCTTTTTTATTTAAATGAGAGGAGAGCTAAGCAGAGAAACTAGTCTGGCTGCACTACAGAGAATGGATGGCAGAGAGTGGTGGGAGACAATGACAAAGTACAATCACTGGGCCAGTTAAGTGCAGATTCATTAATTTAGGTAAAGGATATAAGAATGTAAATTAAAGCATGAGAAAAATCAAGAATAGAAGAGGGACAAATTTGGGAAACATTAATGATACTCAGTTAACAGGACTCTGTCTCCAACAGGTATATTAGATAAAGGAAAAAGAAAGGTAGAGTATGAATCCCAAGTTCACAATTTAAACTTGATACGAAAAGAGTTAATGCAGCAAGTCCATTCTATTCTACTCAGTTCTCACTTATCTCTGTAACCATGGCATTGATTCTTGATCAAATTCTAAGAACAGAACTCCTAGAACATTAACATAGTTACTGGGTAATGTGTTATTCTATTTACCTGAAGCAGTAGGTCAAGATAAACCAGGTTGACAGCATGTTTGCAGTAAACATGGAGATTCATAATACATACCTGTTAACCTGACTTGGGTGTGTACCATGCCTGGTACATGGCAAGTATATGCCTGCATGACCAGCTCTCCTTGAGAACTATGGACTCTAAAAGTCAAGCAAATTTCCACGGGTAGAGATATCTCACATGTGTCTCTAAGGTTCAAAGCTGGGAAGAAAACATGTTACGTGACTCTTGTGGAGAAAGAAGGATGACTTGCAAGTCTGCATGTGACCTCTTCACCTACGGATATCTTTTTTCTGTTGTTCCTGTACTGTATACCCTTTGCTGTAATAAATCTTAGCCATGAGTATAGCCATTAGTTGTGTGAGCTCTTCCTGAAAACCACAGAACTAGGAGGTGGTCATGGGACTCCCCCCGTCCCAAGACAGAACCATTGAGCAGAGAGGAAATTAAGGGGTTTTTGGGGCATAATAGGAGAGGAAATAAATTTAGTTTCCTTTTAAGGTATCTTGATCCCCTTTCATGATCTTCCTTAGAATTCTATGGCTTTTGAGCAGCAAAATATTTATTTTACCACTTTAGTCTCATCAGTAGTTCAAAATTATCTTCAGCTTTAACTCCCACTTCTACATTATTCCTATTAAATTTAGAAACAATATATGAAGTAGCCCTTATTGCAAGAATTTCTGTTGGTGTACTTTGTAATCCTGTTCCAAATCTTACATATATCATTACTATGTTTAAAATCATTACCTTAAGATACTTCAGTTCTACTCAAAAAACCTTTACTAAGCAATTACCATGTATAAGACACTTGGCTAGGTGTTAGGGATAAAAAGATAAAGCTCCTGTCCTAGAGTCTAGAGAAGGACACTTACACAAACATGACAACAAATCAAAATATTCTCTAGGCTTTTCTAATGTTTCCTTTCTAATGATATTCCAGACACGGGCAACAGAAAAGATTGCATCTTTAATGTCATACTAAGATTGAAAGTACTGCATTGTGGCCCCACATGATGGATCAACCTTCTCATGAAAACTCCTCTGCAATAACATTCAAAATTCTGACTAATGAGCTATTTCATGGCTGAGTCAATAAGAAACCAAAGGCAATGAGAGTAATGGTGAAAATACTGCCAGAATCTACCTCTGCTTCCTGAGGGTAAACATACAATTGCCTGGCAACTGAATAGCTTTGCTATCCTTAGGTAAGTTTTTGTTTCTAAAATGATCATTTACTGCAGAGTTCAAAGTATAATAGCATGAATAAGAAACAATTTCTCATTCCCTTATATATATCACTTTCTGTTCTATTTGCCCCCAATAATATTACATCTTAGACAATCTGTATTCTACTTTATTCATGTCTGCAACTTCAGAACAGCCAGGCTAACCTTCTTAAACCCGCATATACTATCATTTTACATTAACAACCAAAACTTATCCCATTCTAAACTTGTCTCTTTAAAAA
Source organism: Lepilemur ruficaudatus (assembly GCA_963574885.1). Classification (NCBI taxonomy): domain Eukaryota; kingdom Metazoa; phylum Chordata; class Mammalia; order Primates; family Lepilemuridae; genus Lepilemur; species Lepilemur ruficaudatus. Next base: position 16,452 of record CAUYRT010061566.1, on the reverse strand, counting down.
TGTTAAATCACTTTTTTAAATAAAAAAATAAATTATTTTATCATTACTTTGAACACAATTCAAGTACTATTTACATATATTTAAAAGACTAAAGGGTCATATATTTAAAAATATTCATCTTTTAGAATTTAAACTGTCTTTTATAGATGTAAGCTTGTGCAGTTCAACAGAATTCTGCTGTACAGACTTCTGACAGAGAAAGAGGCCTCAGAAAACCTCAAGCCAACTTATAGCCCGCCAACCAGAAGAACTGTTTTCACTGCCTGATGATAGTTACAGAAAACTCCAACACGCAAAAGACAAGCGTAAAAGAAATCAAAAGCAGAGTTCAAGAGGAGTGAGTACAGAATGACTGACTGACTAAAACTTGCTGCTTTATGGTATAATATAGATTATGAAATAGAAAGAATACAAAAAAGGGAATATTTCGAGAGGTACATTCACAGACAGAGGAACAGAAGTTATTTTAGTCCACTGTACAAATTTCAAATGGAAGACAGAGATGCAGATCAACACTATGAAAATAGCTATCTTTTCACAATATGAAAAAGGCAAGGGAGAACATTTCTGAAGAAAGAGTACAATGTTGGCTTATCCAAAACAAAAAAGTCTACTTTTCAAACTCTCTATAAGTTCTAAGTAAAGCAAACTATTGAATGCAACCGATACATATCCTCTTAAATAGTTAAGTAGAGAGAGATAATAGCAAATTGGCTACAGGATGGACTATGGAGTCAGGCTGCCTGGGATATAATTCTGGCTCCACTTGGAAGAAGTAGTTACTTGATCTGTCTCAATTTCTTTTTCTTTTTTAAGAGACAGTATCCTTCTATGTTGCCCAGGCCAAGTGCAGTGGCTATTTACAGGTGCAATCTAGTACATTACAGCCTCAAACTCACTGGTCTCAAGCAATCCTCCTGTCTCACCTCCCAAGCAGCTGGGACTACAGGGACACGTTACCATGCCCAGCCTCTTAATCTCTATAATAAAGATAGCAATCTACTGTAATTATACATACATCAAAGGAAATTCAATAGAAAGTACTAATTAATGTTAGCAATTTTTAAGCTAGAGTACCTAAAGATTGAGTGCCAAGCTATGTTAACAAATGTTCTCATGCAGCAACACTCAAATATATTTACTGATACAATGTATAAGATTTACTCTGAAATATTCCAACAAAAGCACAAAACCAAACAGAAAAAAATATGAAGGGAAATATACCAAACAAGACAGCAAAATGTTGATAAATGTTGAAACAGAGAGAGGTACATGGGGATCCATATCATTGTCTCTACTGTCATGTATTGTCAAAAATTTCAAAAATAAATTACTTTAAAGAATTCTCAAGAATAACTTTGATATTTCAAAGCAAATGGGGGGGGTCAGACTATATAACTATTCAATAATTTTGTGAACAAATTTTTTAAAAATTTATTTTAGCAAAAAATGTTTCTGGTAAACAATTGTTTTCCTCTGCTTTGATCACGTCTCTAACAATGACTGGCAAAAATAATGTCTACAATGAACGTTAAACATGGCCATCTAACATAAGACAGAGGTTTACACAAAAATCATTGTGTCTTGATAATAATAACTATAACCTTTGAAAGTCTCCATTTCAAAAGAAAACTAGAAATTGAGTGACAAGGTATTCAACAAGCAGCTAGCTGTACAAGCCTGCTCATTAATACTAAAAACTGAGATAACAAATCTGCTTCCTTAGCCTTTTAAGTACATCTACTCGTTCGGTTTCTGTCCGGAGCCAAGCCGGCCATAGTTTTGATTTGCCTGAGCCTTACCCTCCCCCTCCCATAGCTGAAGTTAAGTTTCTGTTACCCAGGAATGGTGAGGTTCGCTTTACTGCCAGTGACCTCATATGCATATCATGCTGCTGATTGGTCAGTCCTTTTTTATTTCTAATTTGCATTGTGATTGGGCGTTCCCCTCTCACTTGTCTATAAAAGCTGTAACCTCATGCTCAATAAATGAGACTTGATCGGAATACTGTCTTGTCTCCATCTCTCGCGTCTCTTGTCCCATCTAGCTCCCAACTCCCTCCTCTAGGTTCTGCGAATAACATACCCGCGGGTCGGGACAGGTTTCCATATTGCATAAAGGGGTGAGAGGAACACACACTGGGGCATTGTAAGTGATTAGAAAAACAAATCTTATGCAGATATAATTTGTTTTGTTAGGTAAAAATCCATCGCCACAAAGTCATAATATATGGCTGCTCCCTCTGAATCATCAATTTATGTAACTAAAGCTGTTACATAATAAAATTTTTCCTCACTAAACTTCTAGGTAATACTCTTATGTGCAATGTCTTAAAATTATAAAAATATGCTATTATCTTTTGTAAACATTCACTTACATTAAAGACATACTCTATACAAAATGTTCACTTAGCTAAATTTCTTACTAAATATAAACTTAAATTTTAGTCATTTTGTTACACTCTCCGAGCTTAGTAGTAATCTTTGTTACAAATAGAACTTCACTGACAGCTAATGTTAGAGAAAGAAAATATGTGTAATAGTGAAACTAATTTTGTACTTATCTATGCTTCATTACTACAACTACTTACTATCTGATACTCAAGCAAGATTCCAGAAATACTTTGTACATAGCAGGAAACCTCATAAAAATAACACTTTACAAGACTGAAAGACAAATACTGGTAAGAGTGAAAGGATATTTGAAATAGCAAAGAATAGATTGAAATATCTGCTTCATACTTCGCCACTACATTAAAATCAGTGTTCAAAAGTCAAATTTGATTGAAAAATGATCAAAAATCATCATGTCCAAAAATACACACAGAAAACTTTGAAGACAAGTGCTTTGGCTCAATAGTGACTTGAGGCAGAGGATCACTGTCCAAATAAGTCACATGTCTCTCTTCCACCCTAAAAGTCTGTCAGAGCTAATTTTAGGTCCTAGGTATCTTTTACCCTAATAATTTTAATGAAATGCTATTACGCTAGATTGCTGGGTTTTAAACCTCATTATCACTGTAAAAAGACTTTTAGTTACGTATTCACTTAGCTAAAATAACTTTAAGTTCTATCAGAAACATGGTAGTAGTGTAGAATTCTGTAAATACTGCTAAAGCTCTGGATATATAAGTGAAAGAGCTAAAGATGAGACGGGAGAAGCAATTTATTGCCTTTGAGTACACGGAAAAGCATTCACTTATGACTGTAGTTGCCATTTGCTGAATCAAGGACATACATTTTTTTCACATTTCTGCTTCTGCTCACTAGTGCAGAAGCAAAATGCTATTTTAATGGAAATAACACTAAGAAACACAAACTGACATCCATCCTTTGATTAAACACATATAGGTGGCTTTCCTGGAGAGTGGAAAAACACAAGAAATAATTAAATCCTTAACTATTCTGAACTCTTCTCCAGTCATAAACATACCTTAGAAAGTCTTTTGACTCTAATAAAAATATTTACGATTATGTATAAATAAAAATATGTAGGGTTATGTAAGAAAAAAATTATTCTTAAATCTGGACAGAATTACTGTGAATATCTTTAATACCTTAAAAATATTTTCAAGGCTTTTAGTACAGGTATTAAATTGCAACATTTACGAAGATTAGTTTGACAAAATATAAATTTTTTAAGCAATTAATTTTGCTAGGAGCTCATTTATACATCACTAATATGCTTAATTACATTGTCTTTTTCCTCTAGAACTATAAATCTAGATCAAAAGTAATGTAATGTGATAAAGTGTTTAGAAGACCACAAACAAACAGGGACTGGAAATTCATTTCTCCCAGAAACATTTTCCTCATTATTTTAAGTAACTGAAAATTAGATGTACATATCAGAAACATTTTAAATGTTTTCCTAAGAAGTTTGGACACTGTATATTACAGCACTAAATTTCATACCAAATGAATCTGAATGTAATCATTGTATAAATATTTTTCTACAAAGTCAATGGCATCAGGGCTTCCATGAAATCAAATAAAACAAAATGAGTGTTACCATAATCCTTTTCCATTTCTTCCGCAGAGTAAGAAATGAAAATGAGAGCGCATCTAATCCCATTTTGCAGAAAGAAGAAAGTGACAAATAATTCATCAATACTTTCATAAGACTAAAAACTTGTAATAGGAATATTTTATCATAATTTTACTGTCAACAACAAATTTTTGAAAATTCTTCTAATTCTCTTCTTTGGGATACTGGTTTCACATTTGTTTAGATGGTAATGTACAAGCACTTTAGGGTGCTCTGTATGGAATCCCCAAAATAATGACGATGTACTTAATGTTATCATAAAAACTAGAAAACAAACTTTACTAAATTATAGAATTACAGTAAACACATATAAATACACACACAATTCTGGAATACATATATATATACACACACACACATATATAATGTCAAAATCACAACCACAAACCAGCATCTATGAAAAAACTTAAGATCAATGTAATTTTCCCATTAACACGTACATGTGCCATGTAATATGCCGAAGTGATGTGCATGTATAAATTATTTACAATTTAATTATAACCATATGAAGTTGTCATTATTATTTTCATTTGACAGTGAAACAACTGAAGTTTCTAACAGTTTATATGTAATTTAACCCAAGTTCAAAGCACTGGTGGAGTGGTAGAGTGAGGATTCTAACACAAGCCTGGCTCAAACCTGTGATTCTTAACCACAGCACTATCCTTCTACATTACAGAATAAAATCTAAAACATTTAAACATTTACATAATCATATTTAAATTTTTGTGCTAATCAGAAAAGATCAACATTAATCAATTTTAAGAGTGAAACATAAGTGTCATTGGAAGGAGCACTTAAACATTGCTGTGAGAAGTCTCTTGTTAATTACCTATTCTGGAAATTACTCCTAAGTTCCAAGTGTAAGGTGCTTTTGTTATGCACATAGCTAAAGAACTCTAGCCGTATAACCTGCATTTCAAATAAAGGCCTTCTTACTAGGATGTGAGCCAAACTGTAAACCGATCAATCATTGATTAACCTAGCTAACTATGCAAAAGAGAAGAGATACTTTCAGAGAATAAAATTAGGTTTCAGGGGATAAACTAAATCCACTCCACTTTATTTTTAGCCACTCTAGAATTTACTTAATTTGAAAAAGGTACAGGGCTAGTGTTGTCATAAAAGAAAAAGACATATAACCCTTAGTCTTTAGTACAATTGCCATTTGCTAAAGAAACTATTACTGATACAAATATTTAGTTCTGTAGAGTCCTCTGTCAATATTACCCTTTGTATCAATGACTTTTAATTTTATATTATTAGAATTAGCATATTTACAGCCATAGTTGGAAAGCTAGAAAACTATATAAAAATAATTCTCATAAAGTAAGAACTGTGAAAAGATTGTTCAGCACCACAGCTCAAACATGTTTAGCTAAATTCAACTTAAAATCTTATTCTGGAAAGAATTTTTACTAAAAGACAAATGTCTTTAGTCTGCATTAGATAGGTACTAAAGACAAGAAAACCTGTTAATCATCAAACTTTCACATACTCTTAATGAAGACTTAAGATGCATCTACCTTATGATATCCATTGCCTGGTAAAGTATTTCGGATTGATCAACTCCAAGAACCTTCTTTGCTCCAGCTTTAGCAGCAAACATAGAGAGAATTCCAGTTCCACACCCAACATCCAAAACTACCTGTTATTAAAAAAAAAGAAAACCAGAATTTAAATAAGACCTTTTTGATAACATCTATTCCTATATTAAAAGATCACAATAAAAATTTTAAACTTTACTGATCAAACATGATAATTTCTATTTGAGGAAACTGAAGATATTCTTATTATAGGTTGTTTTAAATCAATAATAGTATAGTTGGCTATAGTCTGTTGCTGCTAGGCCCAAGAATGCTAAATTTAAGAGATTTATATAAAACAAGCAATTTTTATAGACATCTTAATAGAGTTAATGTTTTTAACTTCCCTATTATACATGTTCTTATTTAATTAAGGTGTAGAGTATCACCATACCCCCTCCATCGAAAATATTAAATATTTGACTCATTTTAACAAGTACAATAAAAACCAGTTAGCTCCCCAAAATTCAGTAACTTAAGAATTTAAGTTGCAAAAATGTTAACAATTGGTTAAAGTATTCAGAAGAACCAAAGTTTAAGACAATATTGATCATTTATTACATCTAGCTCAGAATTAGGTGGATCAGGCAGATAAACTAAAACTTGACAGAATCCAAAAAAGAGGTAGAAATAGCTAACATTTCATAAATGAAATAAGCTAACATTTTACAAAATAATGAAGGAATCGGATTCCCTTTTTTCAAAAAAAAAAAGGTAAATTAATTGTAACTGTAGATAATAACCAGAAGCATAAAGAAGGCACCTAACTGGGAATTTCTTCAATGAACTACAAATAGAAATTAATTATGAGTGGGTGATAACACAATTAAATACCACCCAAAGTTAAATTAATCTGAGAAACCATATGGTCTCCACAGGAGCTTTGTCAATTGAAACAATATTAAGAAAGGAAAGAAGGAAAAGAGGCAGGGAAGGAGGGACACAGAAAGGAAGAAAGGAAGGAAAACATTTTTAATTACAATCACTCTTTTGAAAAATAAATTTCTATTAGGCACTACATAATATGATATAGAAGCTAGTGTGTGATATGAACATTATCTCATGGAAATAAAAGCAAACAGAAAAAATGGTAATAAAATTTTGGAAAAATTATGTTATTTCAATTTTAGAAGAATTATATTTAAATAATTTCATGATCATATCCTGTCATGACACAAAGAATATGAGACATATATGAAAAAGTGTGAATTAACATGTCACTAATGGACCTCATCCTAATTACTAACTCATTCTACATTAATGTTGACAGTGCAGTGGCGCAGAGTTAAGGGCACTAGACTTGGAATAAAAAGCCTCAGATTTTTATTTTTAGTTGAACGTTTTGGGGCAACTCAATTATCCTGTTGACTTGAAGTTTCTTAATGTGGAATATGGAAATAAATCCTTGCTCTGCCTACGTATAGGTGTATTGTATACTGACAATGACACGTTTGAAAGTAATCTATAAATTATCAAATGCTATCTAAATACATGGTACTGTATTTTCTGATGGTGTGAAGTATCCCAAATTATTTGAAAATATGAAAGTTCTAGATTTAATATTGTCAGGCCCTGAATGTGCACTAAGTTAAAAATTGACATGTACAGTATTTTACATTACAGTATATTTTCGAGAAACCATAAATGCCAAGTAAAACTCACTCAACATTGATAAAGGTAAAGGCAAAATTCCAAGGAAAAATACTCCCGATTCATTAATAAGCCCTTTTTTGACTCTGGAAGATTCAATCTCTTAGTAGGAGAAGTTCAACATAACAAAATAATTACATATTATTTTCCCTGGTCATACTTTATATATATTAAAATGTATAAAATACACAACATTTTTATAATACTGTACAACTAAAAGACAAGCAAAAAGTGATGCTGTATAGATCTGTGTACTCAATAAGAATTGTTCCATGTATACAAAAATATTCACAAATACTTAATTTTTTAGGATTAATCTTAGGATTACTAATATTTCAGCCTTTTCAGTATCTTCTTACCTACTATAAAACAAAAATCTATTCAGAAGCATACTGAAAGAGAACCTTCTAACTTACTTTCTTAACAAATTCCTATGGCATTCATATCATAAACTAATCATAAACTATTAAGAAAAGATGGCTCAGAGAATGACAATAATGATGTTTTTATAATAAAAATTACAGAATTTTAGAAGTAGAAGGTATTAAAAAAATACTTTACAGGTGAAGCCCAAAGAGATTCACCACTTGCCCAAAATTATGTAGCTGGTTCCTCACTAGTGATTCCCATGCTTAATTTCTACACAGCATATTAAGGATAAAATAAAACAGAAAGCTCAGTATAATCTAACTGGAAATATAAAGCAATATTATTAATAGCAACATAATTTGCTTCACTGGAAACTGGTTTTTTAGACAAAAACATTAAATTATTTCTAGCACTTGAGTACAAATATAAAAACTATGAAAAAATTCTTAAGTCTTCACTGCAATAACATATAAAAAGCTAAATACAAAAGCACTGATAACCATGATTTTGAAAATGAAATAATTTATTTGTCTATGGTGGGAATCAGCAAAAACAAGCATACATATCATTATAAACCTTTCATTGTAAGCAATGCTTTGGCCAAAAGATATCAGAGTCCCATTAAATTTCAGCACATTTCTGTCCAATTCAGCTGACTCACAAGTGAAACCCTGCTCTCAGGAAAGAGGTATAGAAAATGAAAAGCCATTTGAGATTATATAAATATAAATATAAAAATCAGGAAAAGGGATTTTCAAAACATAAAGGTTGTTATTACTGCAATATCATGTAAAGCCTACGAAATAACTTTAGAGAAGTACCTTTTAAAATGGAGGTGGAAAAGGGAATTTTAAAACCTGATGTTATCAATACAAATGTTCTTAAAGTAAAAACAGTGTGAAAAAAGTCCCAAGCAAAGGCATATAAATGGCAGAAGTCGTAATATTCTTTACTAAATTAGTAGATGAATTTCCAATAAGGAGGAACAAACAGAGAAACCTGAACATTTAAGTAACCACGCCAAGGTAGAGAGGGAGGAAAAGAGGGAGTAAAGAAGAAAAAAATGAAAAAAATTTGTAAGTAAAGGGAGATAAAACAATCCACATAAATTTCAAACATGCATTCATGCATACACACACACACACACGGTAGATGATCATTTTTTAAATGACCTGAGGCAATATTAAAACATTAAATATTAAAATATAAATATCTCATAAAGAGCAAATTAATACAATATTAAAAGAAAGCATACAACATAAACTCTACCATACAATATTTAACCCTACTAATTAATAAATTATTCTTCTTAAAATTATTAATTTTTAGCTACTCAACACAAACTAGAGTAATAATTAAAAGTATCCTTTGATACAGGGCTTATCTGATACAAGTGAAATTCACAGGAATAACTGTAAATCAAAAACATGGTTTAAGCAAAATTATCTGAATAAGTTTAAGCTATGTCACTGTAATTAATGACTTTTAATTTTAAAAACGAGTACACTGAATGACAGTAACAATCAGCATTTCTGTTATCAGTATGCTGCACCGCAGAACAGCATCATAAAAGTCTTCCATGAAATAAAGCCAGAATACGTTCAATCAACTGCTATCACAATAACAACCCTAGAAAGGCTTTCTACTGCCCCACAACATAAATGTGCAATTCTGTAGCCTACGCTACTCACCTTATCTTTAAAGATATGCGGGTTTTGGTATATAAAATCTCGGTAGCTTTCTGTTCGTACTTTGTCCTAGGGTAGAGAGAGGAAAACACTGTGTTTATAGGATAGTCTGAACAAACAAATTTTTTTTTAGAGAGATATTTGCTATTTTATCACACATTGCTAGTTTCCACAGCTACCTTTGTGCCTGGAAAACCAAGTTTATTTTTTTTTCCTAAAAGAAAAAAAGAATAGAAATAGCAACAACACACAAAGAAAATGTTTAAGAACATCACTGAAAGTCAAATAAGCTCTAAGTTCTTAAAAATGTATACATTTTTCTTTTTATACGCATTACCAACATAAGTCTTCAAGTGATAATTAAAGCTAACAGAAGACGAACATGATGTTTTCTCCCTCATGTAGGGCCTGGAATCTAGAGTCTAACTCCCTCCCTGTACTAGAGCTACCTTAAAATGAAAAAAAAAAAAAAAAACAGATAAATGTAAAAGTTGCAGTTACATATGAAAAATGAAGCTAAACTGAGTGTTTTCTAAGAAAGTCAATGATCAGCACCTATCTGATTTATAATTCTGCTTTGTTTCTAGAAATTTCTGTAGTAGGAAATGATGCTTAAAAACCTGCAAGCCTAAAAGTAAATCATGTGAGCCCCGCAGCCCACATTATAAGACTCCTACACTCTGGAGTCTCACATGACCTGTGACCAAGGCAGGCATTCGACTCTAACATTTACGCTGGTTGGTGAACAAAGCTGATTCCCTAAGTTGAGACACACACAGACTGCAAATTAAGCAGTTAAGGGCTCTGTTGCCAAGTAAAATATGATTATGATAAAATACATTATCACAAAATGAGAATTCTTGTTTTGGGTTTCACGCTAGGTAAAAATAAAACAGTTACACTGAATGCTACAAAATCAAAATGTTATACAAACCATGCTCCCCCCAAAATTTTTATACCAATATTGGGATATTTTTTAAAAGCCTACGAAGGAGATCTTACATTAAAAGGCAAGTCATTTTACTTAATTACTAGACCTACAAAGGGAAATAGCCATAATTTATGCCATGTTTTCTAATTATTATTTCTAATTGCTTTACAAAAAATTTTAAAAATCAGGTTTATTAAAATCTTCCCCTGAAAATTATTTTAAGAATTACTAAGACAGACAAATAAATTTTTATATCCTATTTAATTTTAAAACTGTCTTTTAAAAAAAAAATCACACTATTTCATACATTTTTACCTTTTATACTCATCTTACACTATAACCAGAGATTTTTTGCTGAAACAACAAACCTGCAAAGGGTGAACATCAGTCAGGAACGCAGTCACTTAGAGAGCTCTCACCAATCATACTGCCTCACCACTGACTGCTTCAACTTAAATCAATAGAATCCCAACTGCTGTCCTAACTCCATGCACTACTGCTCCAGTGAACTACAATCATTCATTTTCGATCTTTCTACATATTCATCAGTTTTTGTTCATGTGCTCACCCCGATGTAATGAAATCCAAAGTATACCAAACATAATGCCTTGTACTAAGCAGAGCTTCAATTTAGTAACTGAATTTTTGAAAGAAAAATCCAGTGAGCATGAAAATGCAAGCAAACAGAAGACTAGCCTTCATAACCATTTCTAATTATTTATTCTAACAAAGGCTAACACTTCAATACAAAATAACAAAGTAATAAACAGAAATTTAAAAATGACCTTTTGTAACAACCTATTAAAGAAACACAAAAGAACAAAATTGCAGCTCTAATACTCAGGAGCAAGATAGTATTTTAACACTAGGAAAGTGGCATGGAATTATTCCTACAAATATATAAAAATATTTAAGAATGAGGGTAAAAACAAGAGAAAAGTTATATACTATAAATTTTAGTTATACAAATAACAACGTTTGTAATTTATAGGCTTTTGAAGGCGGACAGAAAGCATGAGTTAGCGGCAGATATAATGAAGAGAATGCAGTAAAGAAAAATTATTAAAATTTCAACGTATTAAATGATACTACGATTTGTAATATATGCACAATGGGGTGAATAATGTTTCTCTTGAAAATAAAGAGAGTGATGCATTTCAGATTTATAATAGGAATCAAAAATCTGACTCTTCTTCAAAAAGATAAAGTAGCAAGGAATTTTGAAAGTTCATGTAATCTATTCCTCTATCAATTATATCTCTGGAATTCAAAAAAGGTATCTTCATCTTAACTACAGAAATAAGATCACAAACTACTTTTATTTAAAAGTACAATCAAGGCATACCAGAATGCCACTAAAATATATTAAACTAAGCAACAAAAAATCCAAACCATACTGTATAAAATGTAGGCCAATTCTAAGCATAAAAATAAGTCCTATAAATATGTTTTCTCATCTTTAAGTTATTATAAAAATTAGGTAAGATTCTGGTGGTAGCATATCTTAAACGGTTTATGTGTGCTAAGAATTGTTCTGATAGGAAACAAGAAATAAAACTCAAGGCATGCTTTCACATTTATCCATGGCACATAGCAAAACACAAAATAAACAAACAGTTCTATCTGAATCAAATATATCTGTATTTCCTATAAATGCTTAATAAAGTTGTCTCCAAGAGGAGGAAACTGCATTGCACAACTAAGGGAAACTAAGGCACAGAAAAGGATATTAATAAGCATACTTGAGTGATTCTCTACAAGGGAAAAGATGGCACTGGAAACTTTGAGCTGGAACTTCCTAAATCTATATGTACATCAAAAGGAGTTAAAGCTATAAGATCAGGTGCAAAATCCTCCAATTATTGACAAATAGCTACAAGTATCCAGGTCAGAGATTTGCAAATGTGAGGCATTCAAACTGAATTTCTCTGATGATTGTACTGACAACACTCATATTTACTGGAAGTCTCAGTAACATTTAACCTTTCTGAAAAGTCCAACACAATTTCTATACCAAGGCTATTAAAGGTTCATAGTATTTAAATTGATGGGATTTAAAATGACAAACATGAACTTATATTAACTCCTTTAAAGAAAATATTCTAGACATAATAAAATTAGTTTTAACAAAGAAAATGGAATAAGTCAATTTCTTTTAAACAAATTCACTCTGGATTTAACAGTAATTTATTACTTATAAGAATATATCTGTTATTTGTAATGCTATGCCATTACCCAAGTGACAACAACAAGCACGACTGTGACATGTCATTGTAATGATATGGCACTGCTTTAAAAGACCCCATGTAAGTACAATTATTATAAATCAGCAAACTTCCAATCTATGATCCTGCAAAACTAACTCAAAATACATACATGTTATTAAATATCCCTGGTTAATTTAAACGCATATGTTTCAGGGACACGTAGTCTTAGGGCTTCTATAAAATACATCAATCTTTGAAGGAAGGATTTAGGAATGAATTTTTTGTTGGTTTTAAGAAAATAAAAGGTAATCATGGCATCTAAACTTCACAGAGCTAAGCATCTAAAATTCTCAATTTTTACATTCCAACATTTACTTTACTCCAAATATTTTATTTCATTGAATTAAAAATTAAATCTTGTCTATTTTATGATCTACAATACTTAATAAAATATATAATTACCAGGAACAGTTAGAAATCAACTTCTATTTTATATGGACGTTACCATTATAAAAATTAAAACCAGCCAGATCTAAATATAGCCACATGTCACTTAAAGACAGGGACAACTTCTAAGAAATGTGTCAGGTGATTTTGTCATGTGACCATTATATAATGTACTCACACAAACCTAGACAGTACAACCAACCACACACCTAGACAATTTGGTATAGCCTATTGCTCCTAGGCTACAAACCCGTACAGCATATTACTGTACTGAATACAGTACGCAACTGTAACACAGTAGTAAATATTTGGTCTATAAAAATAACTAAACATAGAGAAACTACAGTAAAAATATGGTATTATAATCTTATGAGACCACCGTGGTATATGTGGTCCATAGTGGACCAAAATATTATTCAGTGCAAAACTACACCTAATTTGACCTATCTAGGAAATACTCCTATATAGCAATGATTTCAACTGTGAAAAACTTATGCTATAACATTTGTGAGAATTATAATTAAACTTTATATCAAAGAATTATTATTTGCCCAAACAAAAGTCAGCATTGCTATTTAAAACATGGAAATTAATCATTTCATTTTTATATTAAAAGGTAAAATATATAATTTAATCTATTTAATCATTCCTATTTAATATAATAGTTGTTCTTGAGAAAACTGCTGTCAGTTGATTTCTCTAATATTCTCAGCAAAAAGTGATTTCACAATATTAATAATGATCTTAAATAGAATTTACAATAACTTTGATGCCGCTATAATCTTTTCAACCCAAGATGAGCTATAAGCACCAAAGAACTTTAGAAAGCGGTTCTCCCCACCCCCCCGAAAAAAGCAGTTCTCCTATAGTATATGTATTAAGAAAGAACTTGTTTTATTCTATTTTTCCTTTAATATGAATTTGGCACATTATGCTCTTTTCTAACCTTTAGCATTTCTTCGTGTATCCCATAATGCCCGTATGAGCTGAAATAAACACCATCCTCATCCTCCTGGAGATCCGCAATGGCACTAGATGACGAGCAGGTTCTGACATCTGTGTTCATCACAAAATCTTGAGCAAATTGTCTGTAATCAATTTGAAATACACCCTTGAGACAGGTTTATTGGACCATGAAAAAAGAGAAGGCTAGAGGTTGAGAAAGAGGAAAAGGGAGGGAGTAGAATGTGATGAGCCTTTTAAATCACACTCTATCTTGAACAACTCAAAGCTCCCCCTGCTGGATCTTAAGCAATGGCATATTCAAATGCAATTTTAAGCACTCCTGCAAACCACAAAAGCAATGACAACTGCAGATTATAGTTCTTTATATCTTTCAAATGAACAAAATAAGCACATTATCTTTATTAAACTTTATTATTTCTACTGTTCTAAAATCCTTTTTTGGGGAGCTAAATCAATGTAGTATGTTTCAAATCCTATTAATATTCTTTAAAACCATACTCTCCTTTGGGAGGGTTCAATAAGCAGAAAGTAGACCCAAATACATGTTTAATTACATACACCAACACCGTCCATTCCAGCTCTAAAACTCAACTCCCTCTCTGATCATGAGACATTTAAGAATTCATAAGGTATGTAAACAGGAGAAGTGCAAAGGGACAGAAGGTAGAGTTGGTGTTGGTTACTAGGTTACCTGACATAGAAATTCAGAAACAAGGAAGATGAACTAAAATTGGCTCTACTATCTTTCTTCCTGGACATGCTGGCAAACCATCAAATGCATACTCAGGCGATAGCAATGAGCTTACAAATCCAACAGGTAAAGCTCCGAGGTATACTTGTTAGAAATGTGGAACCTCAGGCTCTGTTCCAGATCTCCTGAACCAGAATCTACATTTTAACAAGATCCCCAGGTGATTCGTATACATATTAAACTTTAAAAAGTACTATAAGAATGTTAATTTACTCACTAGACAAAAATGACCCCATGTATCTGGTTTTCTGGTTAAATACTATACCATAATTATATTTCAATTCTTTAAATATAAAAATTTCAATCTTGTATTTTCTCCAAACCTAAAAAATACTAATCCCTCTGCTTTAAAAACCTAGAACTGGGAACAATAAAATCGAGCAATCAACTGAAAATAGGAAAATTGAAAAGAAGGCAATATGAAAGAACAAAAACATTCAAGAGGACATTTATCAGAACAATTACCATTGACACAAAAGTAATTATGAAGAAGTGCAATAGGCAAAACCATAAAATTTGTATTACTCAACTATCCACAATGTATAAAAATGCTACATATCTTTAATACTACTAAAATAAAACATCTACGTTGTACTTTCCAGTATATGAAATGTTCTACTATATTCTACATTGCTATTTGCTACATTATTTTGGGGACTTGAACAATTTTCTATAAGATTGATATATTACTTCATTCTTTGCAGATCCTCACGTGCTCTAGCTAATGCAGCTTCAGCAGACAATGCCCTGGCTTCCATATGTTTCAATTTTTCAACAACAGATGTATTTTCATTGAGTCCATTGGGGTACGGGAATGGTACTGCCACAGGTTCATAAAGATCTTCTACATCTAAAGAAATAAAATGGACATTATCATTAGGCTATAACAATAAAGCAAGCATAAATATATTAGGATTAAATATATCCTAAGTGCCCATCATGTAGCCAATTGAGAAAAATTAGCAGAAGTACTTTTAATTAAATATTTATCATCCAAACTATTTCAATTTGAATTCAGAGAAGATGCTGTTAGTCTAAGCTTTTCAGGAGTTGGCGAAATTGAACACATATATAAATATTAATTATACAGAACCAAACGCAGGAAGAACAAAGTTGAAGAAAAAAACCTAATATTTATTAATCATCAGGTATCTTTCTAGTACATGCAATACATCTCATTTTGTCCTGAAAACAAACCAAATATATAAATATTTATCCCCATTTTAGGCATGGAAAAAATAAATTTCAGAGAAATTAAGTGACTAACCTAATATCAAATAGCTATGTATGGAGGAGCTAAGATTCAAACCCACACCTGCCTTTCTAGCCCATGTTCTTACCACTACTCAAAGCTACCTCTCAGCCTGTGTCCTTACTGTACAACAGCTGGTATTACATTTAGATGGTCCTTAAAGGAAACCCTGCCATTGGTGACAACATGGATGAACCTGGAGGACATTATGCTAAATGAAATAAACCAGATGTTGAGAAATATAATTGAGGAATTCAGATGTGGCTCATATGATCATTACTTTATTGCATTGCCCAGTATTGCTATATTAAAGACAGAAACAGGAATTTGCAGGGTTTTTGCCCTGAAGGAACATGTAAACTAATTAGTTTGCTTATCAAGGGCTTCCTACGCCTTGGGAGGGTTCTGAAAGCTCCGGTAAGGATGTTTTCCAAGAGGCCTTCCTGTTCTTGAAAGACAAGACAGGTAAATATCTGGCTCACAGGATGAGAGCTGGAGACAATGAGTGCCCTAGACAAGAGGCGCACCCCTGTGGTTATGAACAATTTGTTTTGTAGA
>CAUYRT010061565.1:0-71937 GCA_963574885.1 Lepilemur ruficaudatus | reverse complement strand
TGGGATAATATCCCTGGGCATAACACAAAGCATTTCTAAACATCACAGTGTTTCCCTGTGTTGCTTTGAAGGAAGCCTATTTTACTTGCTTGCTTAAAGAACTAGAAATAGTTGTTCCTCTATGTTCTTAATAATAGCAGACAATTTTTGCAAAATATTTCTTATATTTCCAGACGCATACTCACCATTGTTATGACTCTTTCTTTCTCCTCCAGTGCACAGGAAGTAAAACAGCACATCTTTTTCAAAGGCATTGACTGGCAGCATGTCTACTTGCAAAAGGTATTCCCTGGCTCTGGTACTCTGCTCTGGGCACGGCTGTCCCTGTGCTCTCATGTCTGTCTGTCTGTCTCTCTCTCTCTGTGTCTCCACATACTGCTGGCTTCCTGGCTGTGTTT
This sequence comes from Lepilemur ruficaudatus, assembly GCA_963574885.1. Lineage (NCBI taxonomy): Eukaryota > Metazoa > Chordata > Mammalia > Primates > Lepilemuridae > Lepilemur > Lepilemur ruficaudatus. The sequence continues at coordinate 71,539 of CAUYRT010061565.1, read as the reverse complement.
CCCCAGGTCCCCATCCCAGCTTCCCGTGTCCACAGTGCTCTGGTACTCAAGTGTTACTGTGTGGTCGACTCCCCATGGGGCAACTTCTCCCTCTTCATTTCCCTAGTGTAAAATTTTTTAAGATATCTTCTCTATAAATTAATAAAAGATAAAATGGAGCTGTTACCTACCTAATTCAAATGTACATTTATTCGAGACTCTTTTTAGTGTTAGCTCATCTTCTTGAATTCTTATCTCAATATGTGACTGAATTTTTACCCAGGTCTGTATAAAAATGTACAAGAAACTTCTCTCGTAAATTTATATATATTTTCTAACCTAGTACTACGTGATTTAAGAATTAGCATGATTTTATATCAGCATAGTTCCCTTTCCTCATTTTCAACTTTATTATATTCACATTGATACACAAAACGCCACAAATTAATTTCTTTTTAAATGTTGATTGTCGGCTTCGGGCTTGTTTTTGCATGAACTCAAGCTGCAGAGGAATGATGATTTTCTGTCGGGAAGAGAGACGACTCTCTCAGTCCTGCGTAATTAGAGTCTGAGTTCGAGCTCCTGCTCGTCGTTAGCCTTGACCTCAGGGTGCCTGCAGGTGTGCAGGGCTCTGTCCAGGCCCCTGGCGTGTTCTGGCTCCAGCAGCTCAAGAGCGATGCTGCCTCATCCAAGAGAACGCGCCTTCTTAGTTGAGCCGTAGGGCTATGCAGTCTGGAGACTCTGTTATATTTAAAAATTATTTAAGACTTTAGGCATGCGTCCTTTTTTCCTTAACTTTGGGCCATGCAAAGCAAACCCTCCCAGGCTGTTGAGTACAAAGGCTCTCAAATGAATTGTGTAATGTGATTTGTGTAAAGCTTGGACTAGATGCTGCACAGAGTGTGGCGTGTTGACGTCTGCTGTGTTCTTTCTGTGGGCTGTTAGGCTGGGATGGGACTCTGTAGGTCATCTGATAACCACGCCATGCTTCTTCCAGTACCCGCCACCCCTGATTCCCCCCCGGGGAGAAGTCAATGCTGCTGACGCCTTTGATATAGGCTCCTTTGACGAAGAGGATACCAAAGGCATTAAGGTATACATGTGAGACAGTCTCTTTCTTTTTTGGAACGTGGAGAATTTCTGTTGGAAATCAGTTAAACGTAGTGATTGTTTTAGTATCGGGCTGTTGGTGGAATGTAACTTACAAATGAATATCCACATGTTTGAAGAATGTGTAAGTTAAAAGCCATGAAAACTTTCTTTGGACTAATAGTTTTATTTTCGATGAGCTGCAAAATGGTGACATCTTTATTGCTTTGGGATATCTGTGATTGCAATACAACTTGAACTGTATATGAAGCAGGAAAAAAAGCACTGTGTGATAACAAACATACTCAGCCTAGTGCAGAAGAGGCAGTCTTCTTAATTCTTCTAAATCTTTAGCTCTCCCTGTGTTAGGATAAAAAGAGCAAACAGTGTGAATCATTTTGCATTTGTCAATCAAAGGCGGAATAATCACTGTTTTTTTATATAATCCTCTGCATTTTTCAAACCTTCCTTCATATCATTATTTCTCCAAGTAGAGACAAGACATAATTAGAGATGTGAGTCTTGAGAGAAAATCATCCTCTTTAAGATGCTAAGTCAAAGCTATCACTACCCATTGAGCTGTCACCCGCCCCCACGCTGACAGCTTGCCCCTGGCTCTCCCGACTCCACCCCCCACCTCAGCTGCCTGTGTTTATACCCGTCTGATGCGAGGCCCCCTCATTTTCCCCACGAAGTCACCTCCCCCTCCAGAAGGCTGCAGCACCATTAAAACACACGCCTGTCAGGTGTAGATAAAAGAGTGACAAGTAAAATGCAAGGGTCTAGCAGGGGCTCTAACTGGAGGCACCCGGGACTTGGACCAGCCGGGCCATGGAGACAGACATGGCTGGAGGACGACGGGAGGACAGCTGGGGGTGAGAGCAGCTACTGGGAGCAGCATGCGGAGGCCAAGTGCATCAGGGAGCCAGGAACCCAGTGCAGCTGGTCAGAGCAGGTGGCACCAGGAGGGGAGGGGCTGAGTTGTAAAGGTGATAGGGGTGTTCACAGACCAGCACCCCAGGAGGTGGAGGTTAGGTGACGGTGAAGTGCAGAGAGCCCAGGCCACGGGCTATGAGGATTGCTGACCGACAAAGAGACACCTTTTATGGTCTGGAGCAGTGACCATCCCGGGAACAGCAGCGAGACTGATGATGCCCAGGCCTGTGCACCGCCAGGCGCCGTCTGCAGCCTGCACCATCGATAGCCGGCAGGTGTCTGAGTGCTACTATGCACCAGTGCTTTGGGCAACAATCCACTTATGATGCTATTTAGAAGGCTCACTGCCGTCACAATAGAATCTTGTCATCTGATGTACTACTCTGCATCAAAGGATGCTAAATATAAAACTTGCATTTTATGGGAGCCCCCCCCCCAAATTTTTTATGCTAAAAAGAGATTCTCACACTTTAAAATTTTGTGAACCAAAATCTGGGCTTTGGAGTGAGATAGCCTGGGGTCAGATTGGCCACTTCTCAGCTGAGTGCATCTGGGCCATTCCATCACCTTTTGAGTCTTGGTTTTCTCACCTGTAGAGTGGGTGGTTTCATTGCCTCGCTTTCTCTGAGGATAAATGACGTGACCTGCTGACGCCTGTTGGCGTGTATCGTCAGTGCTGGACAAGCTAGTGGTTTCTACCGTGAGGGTTTGGGTTCTTCCTGAGCAAGAGCTGAGAAAGCGCACGCTTCGAACAAGAAGTCGTGAGAGGCCGGGACTCAGCCAAGGTCCTGGCCCCATCATGGCCAAGTCTAGCGGGGCAGCTGCATTTTAAGAAACTATGCTTTATCTTTAAAAATCGGCCCAAATAATATGTTGCTCTTTAAAAAAAAAAAGAAAAGGCGGGGTGAGGGGAAGCTCATCTCTTGTAAACGTAAGTTTTCTTCTTTTTTTTATTATTCATTTTCAGCAGCGTGGGCTGAGTCATGAAGATCAAGGCTTTTTGAAATTACAGGCGGTAGAACAGTTAGTTTGTAAAGCAGAGTTGACCGTTTCAGAACAGCTGAAGCCCTAGGAAAGGAGTGTGTTTTGACTGCTGCTGACTTCTCAGCACCTGTCCCAGCATCCCAGGGTGCCTGACCATGGGTGCTCATGGGGCCTTGGTCTTTAACACCCCATCGCTCACACTTACACACACACGCACACACACACGCCTCCAGTTACATTCGGAACAACCAAGGACTTTAGCTCTGGGCTTAGATTGGACATGCAAAGAAAACGGAAAGGGGGAAAGTGTCTGGGGATCAAAGGATCTCAAAATCGACACATTATTCCACGACACCAGTAAGACTAGCTGGATACGTGAGATGCAAGTTCTTCCAGTGTTCCATTGATTTGCTAAGGGACTGTGGGCGGGGGCCTTGGACTCCTTGCTCTTTCTTGTCCTTCTAAATAGCCTGCCTGTGATGACATCCATCCTCACCTATCCCAGACAGAGGAGTGAGCGAATCCAGTCTCTAAAGAGAGTTGTGCTTCCAGCGAGACAAACGTGTTTCTCTGAGAAGCGTTGCTAGCATTTGCCGTGAAGCTGTAGCTGATGCATAAAACCACTGTCTTTGCTAATATTCAAAGTGCAGCTTTACCTAGAGGGCGGAATGAAGAATTTCGAGTAATTGTTGGCTAGAAAAATGCTGTCGTTAACTGTGATTTTTATTACAGCAACTCTTAAAGGCTGTGTCGCCTAAAGCGCCCGTGTATCTTGAGCTGCATACTTACACACGTGGTTATGCTGTTAAACTTTAAATAGTTGGAAGGTTTACGAAATTAATGATAGGAGGTTCAGCCTAGTTCACCTTTTGTTTTTCTAACATTTCCGATTCATCAAGGGGAGGTTAGAAGGGCTTCCTCCCTTAACATTGTTTCTAAAACCATAAGGATCGATTTTTCTATGTTTATAAGGAAAATATCCTCACCATAATTGCAATTTTACTTTGTTGCCAGAATCTTTTAGTTCTGCAAGTGAAACCCCACCTCTGGCAGTTTCCATTGGCAAAAATGTCCTGAAGATAATGTAGGAGACTGGGCCGAGCCTAACCGACCTGGGTCCGAAGGTGAAGTGCGCCTCGGTTCTAGGTGTTAGTGGGTCCCGGATGCGTGACTTGTCGTTAGCAGAGGTTTAAGACAACTGACAAACTGTCTCTGAATGATCATGTGCTGTCACCTAGCTGTCTTCCTATGCAGCGTTGTGTATGACCCAGTTACCGTGGATGTGACGCTGTTGACTCTGTTGCCTCCGTTAAGTACGTTAAATCAAAAATGTCTTGATTTCTTAAAATAATCAGCTGCTTGATTGCGACCAAGAGCTCTACAAGAACTTCCCCTTGGTAATCTCGGAACGCTGGCAGCAGGAAGTAGCGGAAACGGTTTACGAAGCAGTAAATGCAGACACAGATAAAATCGAGGCCAGGAAGAGGGCTAAAAATAAGCAACTTGGCCACGAAGAAGGTAAAATAGCTCATGTGTCTCGATACGTTTCTAATGCAATGCGTTTTCAACATTTCTTGTAAAGCTGAAAGAGGATTGGGGTCATACAGTAGTTTTCAGTAGAGAAGAAAGCAAGACCATAAATCATTTTGGTTTTCTCTGCTCTGCAAGAGCTCAGTGTGATATTTCAGTCTTCAGTGAGCACATAAATAACAGTGTAGGGAGACAGCAGTGTTTTGTTAGATGTCCTCTTATCTTGCAGTGTTCCAGGGCTAGTTTGGAAGTTTTTTCCTTGAAGATTGAGTATGGCCATACCAGGACCAGGGCTGGTATCATTATGTGTGCCCGGTGCAGTGACACAGGGCTCCGGGGTTTGGTTTAATGCCCTGTAATGGTTTTTGAACAAAGGGCCTGCATTTTGATTTTCCACTGGGCCCAAGGTGTATGTAGCCAGTCCTGGTGAGGTACTCGGCATGACATGAGAGATAAATATATAAATACGTTTATATTACAAACTGCATTAAAGAATTGCCAAACTGTATTTTTATTTAAAATAATCGAGTGCCCTATTTGGATTTCCAAACTAGGAAACATAACATCAAGAATTAAATAAATCGGACGGGTGCGGTGGCTCGCGCCTGTAATCCTAGCACTCTGGGAGGCCGAGGCGGGTGGATTGCTGAAGATCAGGAGTTCAAAACCAGCCTGGGCAAGAGTGAGACCCTGTCTCTACTAAAAATAGAAAGAAATTAATTGGACAACTAAAAATATATAGCAAAAATTAGCTGGGCATGGTGGCACATGCCTGTAGTCACAGCTACTCGGGAGGCTGAGGCAGAAGGATTGCTTGAGCCCAGGAGTTTGAGGTTGCTGTGAGCTAGACTGACGCCACGGCACTCTAGCCTGGGCAACAGAGTAAGACTCTGTCTCAAAAAAAAAAAAAAAAAAGGAAAGAAATCAGTCGTTCTTGATTCACTAAATATTATTGCTCTGGGTTTTTCTAAGATTTTATGAATTTTGGATTTTTAAATTGTAGTTGATGATTATGGTAAGGTATTTCATTTTATCTCTGAGCAAAGACTCTTACGAAGTTAACTTTATATAATAAGCATGACCCGAAACATTTTCACTCTATTAGCAGGTTACTTTGGTGGAGGCATCATGATATACAATTCATCGGTCTTATTGGTCCATTTCCCGTAGCCTTTAAAGTGTCCTCCATCACGGATGACTTACCCCATACAGAGAAGTTGCCAGAATGCACCAAGGGAGTAGCTCTGCACTTCTTCAAACTGCTCAATTCTGCAGGGACGTGGCCCTAATTTGTAAACTATTCAAAGCGGACTAGTCCATTGCCATCACACGGGGCTGTGTTTGCCATAGCAGATTTTACACAGGACATTATGTCCATGCTGGTTTGCTCAAGCGGGGGGGGTGCATAATCTCACTAGAATTCTGACAAATTGGATGTAGAAAAGAACATGTATCTTAATAACCTATTGAAGTGCATTCTTTTAATTAGACAGAACACCTAGCAAATTAATGATTTTATCTTCATATGTTAGTAAGTAAATTGTGCATAACTATGTCTTGGTCCATGATCTCAGAAGTCACCTTTACAGAAAAATATAGTCTAAGCTTAGATCTCTGAAAAAAAATAATACAGTATAATCTGCCCTCTGTATCTGTGGGTCTACATCTTTGCATTCAATCAACTACGGATTGAGAATATTTGAAAAAAAATCAATACAAAATAACAATATACAATAAAAGTAATGCAAATAAAAAACAATACAGTGTAACAGCTGCTCACACAGCATTGACATCGTATTAGGTATTACAGGTAATCTAGAGGTGATTTAAAGTATACGGAAGGATGTGCATAGGTTATATGCAATACTGCGTCATTTTATATTGGGAATTTGGGCAGCTGAGGTTTTTGGGTCTGTGGTGTCCTGGAACCAAGCCCCTTGGATACTGCAGGGATGACTGTGCTCCTGCTTTAAACAGACTTTGCAAGTGCAGGCACTGTTTAGATTAAAATGGCAACTCCACAGATGTCACCCCCATCACCCCTGACTGCCCCCCAGTCCTCTCCCTCCTCCGTTCTGTCCCTGCTTGTCTCCAGATGACATAATGTGGGTTTTGCTTATTTATTTGTGATCCAAATCTCTCAATAGATTGTAAGCTCCCAGAGGCAGGGATTTTTGTCTATGCGAGGCACCTAGGCATCCACGTGGCAGTTGTTAGGTGAATGAGTGAGTGGGTGAATGATTTGGGCACAGTCACCAAAGCCTTTAATGAAGGTTTCAGGATTAACCTTTTTTGGTTTGAGATGATGCATTTATGTTTATATGCATATAAACATATGCATGAGCATATAAACAGGACTCACCATGAGTGTGAATCGTCTCTGTACATAATCACGTATTTCAGGCATGAACCTAAGCTTAAGCTGAGAAATGAACCATTTTTGACCTTATGTTACCTTAGCTTACTTGGACAAGAAAGTTCCCACTGTGTTATTATTTGTAAGAGAGAAGATAGAATAAAGGGGGACTCCCTATCCCACATAAAAGCAAAGGTACTTTGAGGATAGCTTGAACTTAAATACTCTCGGTTCTCTAATTCTCATTATATATTATGAAAAAGTAGTTTGGAAACTAACTTTTACCCTCTCAAAGGAATAAATAAACGTCATGATTTATGAGGATATTGAGAAGCAATCATTTAATATGTTAGTAGAGAGAGACTGGGAGAAACCTCTGATCTTTGGATTCCCAGGGCACATGTATTCAAAACTAAAATAATGATTTCTGTAATGTGTTGCGTTTATAGAAACTTGATTTTTTCCAAAAAGTATGTCCTCCTTTTTTTTTTTTTCTGAGAATAATATCACTAAGACACTTTGTCTTGGAGCCTATTTGACTTACAGTTATTTTACATTCCTCAGATTACGCTCTGGGAAAAGACTGCATCATGCACGGGTACATGTTGAAACTGGGAAACCCATTTCTGACTCAGTGGCAGCGTCGCTATTTTTACCTCTTTCCAAACAGACTTGAATGGAGAGGAGAGGGGGAGTCTCGGGTAAGTCCACAGCAACCTCGCCCCTCACGTTGCTCAGCAAGTTCAAGGTCGAAGGGTTATTCCACATTGCTGGCGTGTTTCATATTAGTAAAACGTCCTCCTAAACTCTGCGTGTCTGTTTTAACTTGCATATATGAGATTGTAATGTTCCAGCTTTAACTTTTAAACTTCCAAGTCAGGTCCAAGTGAAGGAAAGAACTTTGTGGTATCTGAAAATAGAATGTGCCATCTAGTGAGGTCCAAGCACTGTATCATCAGATAGGTCTGAAAAAGGCTGGTAGATCAAAAAAGCAAAGCAAAGCTAAAGCTAGCACGCTGGAATCAGACGGAGGTGTGCCGACCCGCTGCACGGCATCTCTGGGACTTTGAGCTCATTACATTGCCTGTCTGGGCTGTGGTTTTCTCATCTGTGAAATGAGAGAAATAGAAATCGTAACAGCGACAGTCAGCCCTCCGCATCTGCAGGTTCCACATCCTCAGATTCGACCAACCGCTACTCAAAAATATTTGGGGAAAAAACAGTGAAAAATAACAGTATAGCAGTAAAAACTTAATACAAATAAAAAGCAGTATAGTATAACAACTATTTGCATAGCATTTACATTGTATTAGGTATTATAAGTAATCTAGCAGTCATTTAAAGTATACGGGAGGATATCCATAGGAGATATGCAAACACTATGCCATTTTGTACTGGGGACTTGGGCATCTGAATTTTAGGATCCTGGGTGGCCCTAGAACCAATCCCCCATGCATACCAAGGGATGATTGTACTGTAATTTTTGCATGTTTATCTGAGGCCAGGTGCTATTTTAAAAAAACAAAAACTCAATCTGTTTAGTAGCCTTTGAGGGTCCAAACCCCCATTTTATAAAGAGGACACCGGGACTTAGGGAATGTCTGGTACCCAAGGACACAGCTGGCCAGTTGGGGGATGGATGAGATGTGGCTCAGACCCAGCTCTCCCTGTGCTCTCAGTTTCTCCATTAAACAGCCTCTCCTAGTTGGGTCAAGTAAAATGTCATAAACCGTGACACCTGGTGTAGAGGCCAGGCCATCAAATGATATTTCTTTGTGTCTCTACCTTGTTGGAAATTTGTAGGTGGATCATACAACAGACAGGAAGATGTAGCTTCCCTTTAAGATTCTTTAGAGAGCTAATGTTTATGAACGAGACAAAATGAAATTTCTGATCCACACTGTACTTTTTGGCAAGTCAGGCAGCATTTATTAAGCCCTTACTGTATGAGGAGGGGGTCACCATAGAAGGAGCCAGCATGGTGGAAGGCGTGTGTTCTGCTCTTAGGGAAGACCTGGTTGGTCACTGCAAATAGGACAAGGGTCCCAAATGTTAAAAACGTAGTTTATGTGTTGGATACGTTGGAATCCCACCCATCGGTTCTCCAGTGGTCAGAAGAATAGAAAATCGTTGGCCTAAATCTTTTATATTTGACTTTGGACTGTATTTTTTAATCCCTGTTGGCGAAGTTGCCATTTAGTTAGGAACGATTATGACTGCATATTGCTACACTTCTTTAAATATAAACAAGGTCTTCTCACTGTTACTTGTGCCAGAAAAGTCATTTTTTTAAAAATTAGGATCTAAGCTCTGAGTTGCAATTAATACGACTCTTTTTGGGGGCCCTGAATTATAACTCAGGTGCTGGTAAGTATTAAAGTAGCTCCCCAAAGCTCAGTCTATTTCCAGATAATGAGTAGGCCTGGGTATATTATACATTTATTACGCTATCTACTGGCAAGCCACTGTTGTGCGCATTAAAAGGAAATGGTCCAACTTTTCAAGATATTTGGAAACTAAGAAAAGTAAAAAAAAAATTCTTTGTTTAACATTGAATGCAATAAATTCTGTTGGTTTTAAAAGATTCTACATCTAGAGTTCTATTTTGAGAAGCTACAAAATATGCGTGAGTGGATTTGTAAGTATAAACTAGGAAAAAGAAAACTTGAGAGTTTATGATGTGATTGTTTTTCATTTAGGATTCCTGGAGTATTTATCCAAAAAAAAAAAAAAACAAAACATAAAATGGTAAGGAACTCACCACTCTATAGCATTCACCTAAAGCAATAATGCTATATTCCTAGTATGACAATCTTTTAAGGAAATTTCCTGTATTTATAACATCATTTTGATATTATCAAAATCTTGTTAGCTTACAAGCTGGTGTCGCCAAGCATTGGTTGAGCTGCTGTGTTAAAACTGAACTACAAACCTTTTGATCATGTAAATCAAACATAGTGCTTAATTGTTCTCTCGAAACTTTATTGATAGAATTTAGACGTGTATATGATACAAAAAGTATACTTGTGACTCATTCGAAATCAGTCCTGTGTTGAGGCTACAGCTTTGCTATTTTTCCTTATCGAAATATATCTGTCTTTGCAGTTTTCTTTGAAATATTATAATTTGAACTTTTGTATGTATTTCTTACAATACCAGCAAAGAAAGAAAAACACCCCTTTTTCTTTACTTGTTCTAATCTCATAGTTTTGGGTATTATTGCCTATTAATTTAACTTAAGAAATCATGAAACAATTTGAAGTAATTTTTAATTTTTATTTTCCTGGTTAGCAAAATTTACTGACAATGGAACAGATTGTCTCTGTGGAAGAAACTCAGATTAAAGACAAAAAATGCATTTTGTTCAGAGTAAAAGGAGGGAAGCAATTTGTCTTGCAATGTGAGGTGAGTTTTCATTTTTTCTTAGGTGAAATAATAGTTATATAAATATTCAGCAAAGATGCTGCCTGCTTATAAAACATTTTTCTCACTCCGTGTTTTATCACTTACAGACTTAGTAAGAAAGCCCCAAGATGCAAGGTTTTCAGCAAATTAATGGTGATTATTTAAAAATCAAATATTAAAAAATGGCAGGAGGAAGTACATGAAGTACTTTCATTACCATGTCTGGAAACTCTGTCCAATATTTAATGGGGTCTAGAACTTTATTTGTACTATAACTTTCAAGATATTATCTTACAGCATGTTTAAGATTGAGGTTTATATATTTAAATAAACATAAGATATCAAAGTGATTTGGTGCGTGTGTGTGTGTGTGTGTGTGTATGCGTGTGTCTTAAAGGACTATATTTAGAGAGATAAAGTAGTAGATGTAAAAACACATTTTTAATAACTTTTATTACTACATTACACGCAGGAAGGTCTTTTTTAATTTGTCAAAACTGCCTCCCATATATATTTTTTTTTTTTAATTTTTTTTTTTGAGACAGAGCCTGACTCTGTTGCCCAGGCTAGAGGGCCGTGGTGTCAGCCTAGCTCACAGCAACCTCAAACTCCTGGGCTCAAGCGATCCTCCTACCTCAGCCTCCCAAGTAGCTGGGACTATAGGCATGCGCCACCTTGCCTGGCTAATTTTCTCTATATATTTATAGTTGGCCAATTATTTCTTTTCTATTTTTAGTAGAGACGGGGTCTCGATCTTGCTCAGGCTGGTTTCAAACTCCTGACCTTGACCGATCCTCCCGTCTCAGCCTCCCAGAGTGCGAGGATTACAGGCGTGAGCCACCGCACCCGGCCTTGTTTTGTAGCCTTCAGTTGCTTTAGAAATCAGAGGTCTCCTCTAGGCAAATTGAAGGCGGTGATTCTCACAGCAGGTTGTGCTGGAACCGTCTGAAGGGCTTTCATGTGGCCTTTTCCTTCTCTGGGCAAGAGATCCTGGAGCAGGTGTCCGCCGGGCCCACCAGGCGGCAACGCCGCTGGGGCAGACACGCAGGGCGCGCTTCCACGCGGGGCTCCAAGGCCATCTGTAATCACTAGAGGCAGCCACAGCCGTTGGCAGAGCGGGTGGCCCTGTCACAGCTCGTACCTTTGTGTTTCCAGAGTGACCCGGAGTTTGTGCAGTGGAAGAAGGAGCTGACGGAAACCTTCACGGAGGCCCAGCGGTTACTGCGTCGAGCGCCAAAGTTCCTCAACAGACCTCGCTCCAACATAGTGGAGCTCTCAAAGCCACCCCTCTGTCACAGAAACAGCAATGGCCTCTAGCACACAGCCGCAGGGGAGGTCCCTGAGGGGTCCACACCGGCCACCGTCAGCCCTTTGCACAGAGCCTCCTGGCGAAGCGCGAGGATCCAGCGTCCGACGTGCTGACCGCTGGGCCCTTCCACGGTGGGAGCACACGGGGACCCTCCCAACAGGAGCCGGGACCCTCCTTGGACCCGGAGTCAGCCTCGCTCCCCTGCCAGATCGCACCCACCCACATCCGAAACTACTGAAGAAATGGAAGTTCTTTTCCTTTGCTATACACTTATTTTGGTATCTATGAACCTAGAACTTGAAATGATTGCTACTCACCACTTAAATTTTTATGTCTGATACCCAACATGTCTTAAACTTTCCAGGATGGAATTTAACCATCTCCAGTGTTGGGTAATAGATTGCCCTAAGCGTTGCCGTATTTTACCTATAAACAGCCCTGCTGGTTTTCTATCTGTCTTTGCTCCATACTCCTGGGGGATGGGAGAGCGGCAGTGGGTTTCTTCTGTGCACTTTACGACTGACTTCTGGTTGTTCTGGGGTTAAGAGGTGAAGATGTTTTCCGAGGAGGTCGCACTCAGGGTCCCCTCGGTGAGTCGCCCACACACACGGCCGGTGCCCGGCCTCTGACCTGTCTGTCGCAGGGCGCTCACAGCCGGGGCGGGGAGTGACAGGAGCGAACTCCCCAAGTGTGTGGGATCACTCGTCCTGGAAGGCACTCAGCCATCCGTCCTGGGAAAGGTTTGCAGTAATGCCGAAGGAGAGGCAGTGGCGTCTTCGATTTCAGGGAGTGTAGCATCTTCAAAAACCTTCAAGTCCGGTGTGCCCAGATAGACAAACAGCACCTTTCTGTGCCTGGCGTGCACACACGCTCGTGGGTGAGTCCCTTTCTGGTCTCGACAACATGCAGTCGTGTGTGACAGTCATTCCGGCTCCTTCTGCCTGACCCCAGGAAAATATCAGTAATGGATGCGCAAAAAAAAAAAAAAAAGGTCTGTTTTACATTTTAGTGTAACTTAAAATGAATTTTATTGAAAAAAAGAATGCCGAAGAGTGAATGTGTGAAAATGAGTTGACTGTGTATGTTCTGACTTACCTTGTCATTCATCTGTCACTGATGAGCACTTTGCACTGGGCTGTTGTGGGACAGAGACGCCGTGAGAGGGTAAGGGCTTTTTTGCCCAATCGTAGCAGCATCCCCCCCGCCCCCAGCATTTGTTTTGCACACTGTCCCCATGCCCTGTCGAGGCCCCAAATAAATGCCGGGTTATGAGAACCAGTGAAGTCCCCCCTGTCATCCGACTACAAAAATAATAATTTTAAAAGTCCACATATTTGTCCTATTCCTGGTGTAGTTTCATTGTATGTCTTTAAATTAACTACTAACAATATAAATAACTTGACATACTAATTATCTGTATCCTGTCCTTGATATTCTTAGTGGTTCCAAGTCCTTGTTTTTATATGTGTGTGCTACATTCATTGGGAAAGTATTTTTTAATGAAACTGTATTTTGAGAGTTTGGAAGATCATTTACTGAAAGGGTCTATCATTTCACGGGAGTTACTTTGGAAGAGAAATTTTGAGGTTTGTTATCCATGTCAACTACTAGTTGGGGTTTAAATTAACATACATGTGCTACTATCTGTTATTTCCAGTGCAGGAGGAGGGATATACTACTTATATGCATTCCCCTTATTGAAAGGGGAAGAATAGTATTCAAATCACGCCTGTAATCCTAGCACTCTGGGAGGCCGAGGTGGGAGGATCGCTAGACATCAGGAGTTTGAAACCAGCCTGAGCAAGAATGAGACGAATGAGACCCTGTCTCTACCAAAAATAGAAAAAAGTAGCCAGACATTGTGGTGCATGCCTGTAGTCCCAGCTACTGCAGAGGCTAAGGCAGGAGGATCACTTGAGCTCAGGAGTTTGAGGCTGCAGTGAGCTATGGTGACACGACGGCACTTTAGCCTGGGTGACAGGGCAAGACCTTGTCTCAAAAAAAAAAAAAAAAAAAAAGAGAAAGAGAGAAACACCACCAGAAACAGAAAAGCTGTTGTTCTTAAAAAGTATCTTCCCAGCCCTGGTCAATTGCAGCGGGGCCTGCTGTAGTTACTTTCTAGATCTCAAGCTCGCACGCACTCGGCGCTGGCAGTTGAGGAAGCGCCGTGCCTCGTCCACCGAGGAGACTCAGTGACTCCGCCAGGGCCTGGGCTTAGCGTCCTGCATCTCGTACCTGGGGCGTTCGCTATGCAGAAGCATTCAGGAAGATTATCAAACTTTCCGATGCTTGCCATAAAATTGAGCCAATCCACATCTCTTTCAAAAATACTGTTTTCTCTTGGGATTCAAATAAGGTTCATCTCTCTTTTAGAAAAGAAATATGAATTGGAAAATATACCAAAAGCCCTTTTGCCTGAAGGGTATCCCAAGTAACCTTTGACCCCTTCCCAGCTGGCATTGGATTTATAAGGATACAACTGAGACGTGCATCCAGATGTCATTTCTGTAAAAGTACCTTGTGGGATTCGGACGGGCTGCCTCCGAGGGCAGAGGCCGGCAGTGCTGGGGTCCGGTTTGATGGTCCTGGCGGGGCCAGTCTGCCGGGACGTCATGACGGGGATGTCTCTGCGACCAGACCGACACCGCTGTGCCCGCACCTGGTGCCCACGTGTTCACAGGAGGAGTCGGCTGGGTTAGAGGTCTTGGTGTACTTGGCTCTTTTAGGCGGTTTTCAGAGGTTACATAATTCCTAGACGTTTGCCCTCCTCGCATTCGGACCAAATTAAACAGGACAAAACTCAGCCCACACGTTCTCATTATTTTAGATTCCTGTGGGTGGGGTAGTTCAACACTGTCAAGGAAAATAATTGAGGTTGATATTATTTTTATAAAATGTTGTTATAAATAAGTCTTGATTTCACGATTCAAAGGAATCTATAAAGCAAGGCCTAAAACTAAGAGAATACTTTAAGCTGCTATGTAAAATATTATGGATGACATTAAAAACTTTTATGATTCCAAGTTTATCATCCTTAACCTAAAACATTCCTTTTAGTGCGTTTATCCCTTTGTGTCGTTGGGGCTCATTGATTTTCTTTCTTTGCGATGTTTAAGTGTGATTTTTCAACAAATTTCCTAGACATCGATTTACTGCTTCACCATGAATGCAAAGTAGTCCGGCCTCTGATTGATCAATTCACTGATACTACTATTTCAAATTCTATATATATAAAAAAGGGGCCGAATGTCTAGCAAGGCACACCAGGTAAAAGAAGCATTTTGCTCAAGAAAGACAGCAACAGTAGCAAACAATGCTCCATTTGTTGACAAACAAGATCTAGCTTGATTTGTGGTTTGAAATATGCCACGCAGATATTAGAAACAGTTGTTTTCAGGGCCTCAATGGCCATTAAAAAATACTGTTTACCAGATGACAATGGGATTGAATTAGATTAAAAAGATCAATTTTTTTTCCTGATAATTCTTTTTTAATTTCACTCAGACTTTGTAGTTGGGATAATTAAACACATTTGGCTTTTCAATGGAATTGATTTTTTTAACAAATGTTTCAGAATTTTGACATTTCAAGCAGAAAACAAAATTCTCCAAGTTTGACCTTTTTTACACGACGTAAGTCTAGAAAAATGTGTTAGAAATGCGCTAGTGGAAGGCAAGACTTAGCTTGCATTATTTAATTGCATGTCATTTTTTCCCCCAGTTATGTTCAGGAAACCATTCCTGTGTGTTTCAGAGACGTTTGATGAATTAGCTGCTCCCCAGCCTGAGTGAGGGGGTGACTTGTTCTTTGTGCCTGGTGAGGGGCCGGGGGCTTCACTGGGGTCTGACAGGCGGGCGAGTGTCATAGAGAACAATCATGGTAGAAATGGGGACAAGGAAGAAAGTAGCTAATTTGGTCAAAACCATTCCCTTTACACCATAAAACGCCAAGGAAATGACTGAGTTAAAGTTGGTGGGGTTTTTTTTTCCTCCAGAACAGAGGTTTTTTTTCCTTATTATTACAGAAATAATTACTTTAAGACTTTGTCACTTTATTTTTGCATATGGAGCTTCTGAACCGAGTAAGAGGCCGTTTGCTCTCTCTCAGGACTTTCTGAGGAAGTTGCCGTACTGCGCATGTCCTCCAGCACCCTCCAGTGAAGGTGGTGGCCCGCCCTAGCAAAATCAGCAGCAATCATCCCCGAAACACCTTTGTTAGCAGCCGCAGGAGGCAGCGGGGTGGTGTCTGGGTCACTGGGAATGCATTGCCCAGTCCGGGACATTGTTAAGAATCTGCTGGAGTTCCAGTAAAACCCCCAGAAGAACAGGCCCCTTGCTGTGTGTGCCCTGCCCATTTCTATAGTGAGCTTTAATAGTTTAAATTTCAAAAAAATCTTTTCCTTAAGATCTAACCGAGATTTTCCCTTACCATGTAATGTTTCCTGGAGAGGCTTGAATTAAGTACTTAAATTCATGTTCACATGAATTTTTTTTTTTGATCCGGACCACATTTTAAAATGTTTTACAGTTGAATTCTAAAAGGATAGTCCTTGGTTTTTCTCAGGTCATAATGGACTTTAGATTCTCTTTGTCCTCAAAGACAAAGAGAGCTGCTCTCTTACAGCCCAGTAACGGGGATGTCGGCTCCTTCAGGCCCCAGGGACCTGTTCCTGACCTGGGTGTGTCAGCATTGATTGATAAATGCAGGACCCCAAATTTTAAATCGCCTTCCAACAAAAAACTACAGAAAATTGGTTGATGGTATTTTGCATTTCATATAAAGCATGTGGGGGAAAAGCACCTTCATTTCAGAGTCAAACAACTCAGATTCACACAGTGGAGTCAGCGCTCCAATATCCAACAATCTCACGATCATCTCTGTACACTGGCGACCATGCTTCCTTTTTAAAGTTTGTCCTAAATATGTCTTTGATGTCGGGTAGGGAACAGAGAAATATTTCCAATTGTGTATTCATCTTACAAAGAACTTGAGATTTGATTCGTTTCTTAGTTGATTATATTCTATGATGTATATATTATATGTGGTTTATAAGCTAAATACTGGCCATTGTTTTTTTTTTTTTTTAGTTTTGTTAAATTGTATTTTTCTGTGTTTTAGCTCATTATAATAGATTTGGCTTTTCCTGGGTAACTTAAAAGATCACTGAGCTACATACATATATTAAAAAAAACCCAAGAGTTCTATTTTAGCACAAAGGCATTTTATATTATTTATTGGATCCATGAGTTTGTTTTCCCCACAAACCTTCCGTATCGTTTCTGCTCCTTTTTATGTGTATAGTTTGTTATTTAAAGGAACAACAGTCCTTTCTGTTTGTCATACAATAAAATTGAAATAATCGCATACAGCAATGTGGGGCAAAGTGTTCTCACTGCCATAGACTGTTCCGGACAATCACTCGTCATCTGTCTGTGCTGAGAGGCGCCTGCTCGTTGCTGTGACATCTGACAGCAGCTTGCTCTGAAATCCTGCTCTCGTCTACCTCTTCCGAGGCCTCTTGCTTGTCGAGAAGTATCCCAGATGCTGTATTCTGCACTGGCTAGATCATAAAAGAATTTCTGGAAGACATTGCAAATGTCATTCTCTCGTGACACAGATCTGTTTTCAAAGCCACGGCGTCGTCTCGGGGCCACCGTGAGCTGAGCGGGTGGGTAACTCTTCTGCAAGGCAATCCGTTAGGATTGGAGGTGTGACCGCAGAACACCTTTTCTGACTCTCATTGTTCCAAATCCCCTCAACCAGTCTTCCCGCTGCCTCGAGGTTTGGTGGCTGCACCGACTTCTCAACTTTCTGAAGAGAAGCGCCGTCCTCACCCTTCTTTGTAAACAATAAGCCGTGTTTAAAAGCACTGCTTTTAGGAGTGGCATCTTTGAATGTGACTATTTCCCCCTTTCGCTGCTTCAAAACAGTTTGGAAAATGGAGTCGTCAAGGCAAATGCCCCCGTGTAAGGGTTAAATCTTCGTAAGGGGTCTTATTTTTGGATGGCCCCTAGATGTATGTGAAAATAGAAGGAAGACCCGTCTCCGTGAGAGGGTGCCTCCTCGCCCGCTGACGTTTTTCTCTGCCTGCTGTCATAGCCGCACAGCCTTCAATATAGGGACACACTTACTGTGTTCTTGGCAAAGTATACTCCCCTTCAAGAAAGAAATCCGTTTTCTATTGTGCGTTCCTAGACTAAGTCAAGCCAGTAAACTAGATATTGTAAATCTAGATACTGTAACCGGAAAAAAATATCATTTATCTCTTTTTGTATTTATTGTACCAGTGAAGGTTTATAAACCCTTCTCGGTGTACACTTACTAGTGCACGTTGGAAAAAGTGTCCTACATGAGACACTGTTCCACGTCTAAGGTGACCTGCTCTGCGTGCGGCACAGCACGGACGTCGTCGGTCACTGTCGCCATCTTTCGCAATATTTTGGAGCAGCCGGGCTGGTTTTCTGTGTTGGTAAATTGCATACATGAATCTCAATAAAAAGGATCTGTGCAAAGATAGCTCCTTCAGCGTGCTGGTCCCCACTTCCTCACCCCATTCGGAGCTGCGTTTCTTTATCGAGCTGTTAAGATATCGGGAGGCGACTCATTGGAAAGAATCCTTACTCTGGGGGAAATGCATGCCCAGGCCGGTTTTATAAAGAGGAAGGGGACTGCCAAAAGCATTTCTGCTGATTTCTCAGATTGCTGGAGCTCAGCCTATTTTACAGTTTCGGGGTTTGGGAGACGAGCCGCTTGCGCCTCCTGGGTGACACGTGCCAAGTCTGTAACACCCAGGCAGTGAGGAGACTCAGAGGGTCCTTCTCGTCTCTAGTTTGTCCGAAGCTATGCCATGCTGTCCAGCCCATTCCCAAGGATAAGAGCCCCCAGTCGCTGCCCCTGCTCCCACAGAAATGTGCTGAGAGAACCCCCCCAGTACATGCCACTTTAAACCAGAAATCCAAGGAGGTGGTGGTCCCCAAAGCCACAGCTGGCTGGGCAGAACTGTCTGCTTGTGGATCCACAGGTCAGGGGTGAGCTGGGTATTTCCTGTGCTTGAGCTTACACACACGCGCGCGTGCACACATACACACACTCACACACACACACGGTGGTACCCCCGATCCAAGGGAGACATGTTCCAAGACCCCCAGTGGGTGCCTGAAATCGCAGATAGCACCAAACCCTGTATATACTATGTTTTTTTTCCTATACATACATAATTATGATAAAGTTTTATTTATAAATTAGGCACAATACATGATTAACAACAATAATAATAAAACAATTGTGACAATATACTTGTACTGTAATAAAAGGTAATGAACGTGGTTTCTCTCTCTCTCAAAGCATCCTATGTAATGTACTCACCTGTGTTTGGACAGTAGTTGACCTCAGGTAACTGAAACCTCAGAAAATGAATCCGAAGATGGTGGGGGGGGGTCTATGTATTCCCACAAGGCTCTGTGAGAGCAACAGGGATAAGAAGTCCCCAAAATAATGGAGGCCAGGTGACAGTACATCATCATGAGAAGCCAGGTGGACTTAATCATCCTGGTATGTGGCAAGGGGGGCGGGGCTTGCAGGAAGGGTGGAGATGACAATAGAAGGTGGTATTCCAAGGGGCACTCCGCCAAAGTCCCCTTGGTTTGTACCACCAAAAAAAAGTCAAAGATGGATGGGAGACCGTAATCAACTACCCCAATAAAATGTCACAATCCCTTGGCTATTTTGTGGACCCAGAACTCGTTGACTGAAGGAGAGGCCAAGTGTCCAGGTGGAAGGATGGGCAGCCCCATGACAAGGGTGTAGAATAATGATTCCCCTACTCTTTGCCCAAAAGGACCTGCAGCCACTGGACTGTTTGGACACCCAACAATAACACCATGATCTACTCTGTCTGTGACACCAAGCTAATTGGATGGGATAAGCCCAATGTGACCCATTCTCTGGATGCCTTGGTAAGAATGGCTTTCTTCCTACCTAGAGAATGCAGCCTGGAGGCTGGGGGATAAATGCCCAGCTGGGTGACAAAATCTTGCTGTAATTACAAGGGCTGTCCTCAATCAAAGTGGGTGGTCAGGTCTATATTTGATTGTCCTGGGTAGCAAAAATCCACCCACCATAGATACCAAACAAATAAAGCAAAGACGTGCCTTGTTGACTCCCTCGGGATGGATGGACAATTCTCTTCAAGTCAACAAACCCACCACTGCAGGTCACAGCTTACAGAGAGCCCTCAGCCCTGGGCCCAGAGAATCACTGCGTCATGTCACCACCATTTAAGCCCAACAGACATGGAAAGACAGCAGGGACAGACGAGTCCCAAGAGATGGTGTTTCAGGACCTGGCACAGGTGGGTTCATGTTTCGATGTCAAACGATCTAGCACAATGTGGAGAACACAGCACACTGGGACCTCTTGTCTCCAACTTCTTCACCTGGTGCAGCCTAAATGTCCCACGTCCCTCTCCGCTGGGGCCCCTGGAGACCCCTCTGCAATGTCACCTTTGTTGTATAGACTGCCATTTCCAAATCGGGCTTCCCTTAGTGTGAAAGAAGGGAACTTCCCACTGAATGCTAATTCTCAAGACCCGGAAGGAAATGTGCGTTTCGGGAAGAGAGGGCTCTGTTAGCCCTGGGGAAAGAATAACAGCAGGTCGCCACGGTTGAGATTCTTACAGAAGCAGCGCGTCATGCTCCAACAATTACGGTCTTTGGAACCATAAAGACCCAGGTTAGCCCCTGACTAGCCGCGTAGACCCGCATGATTTACCTAATCTATTGAACTCCCTACTTTTCTCCTTTCAGGTCGTGGATGAAGCGCTTTTTATAGCAATCTGGTCTCTCCAGGGCCAGGATTGCGTGGGTTTGAATCCTGTCTCTCCACACTGCCTTGGGCAAGTTGGTTAACTCTTGCGTGCCTCAGTTTCCCCATCTATAAAATGGAGGTTGGGAAAAACCCTAACTCCTAGGGCTATAGGGACTATTACATGCGTTCATGAGAGCCCCCAGCTTGGCGCCTGGCCTGTGATAACCGCCACCTACGATCTAGGCACATTTACGTGAACTGACTGTTTACCAAGAGGCACCAGCGCTCATTCAAGTTATTTTCTTCCAGAGTCCAGCTGGAATGCAGACAGCCGGCCAGCTCTCTACTTTGACCCCTTCCTGCAGCCTCCGGGTGTCTGCGTGGGCAGGGGCGGGCGTGTGGGTGTGTGGCTCGCCCTGGGACGGGGGTGACGCGTGAGAATGCGCTTGCGTCCGGCGCTGTCCCCTCCCTGCTGGGTGCCACCAAATATGTCCATGCTCTCTGCTGCCCGGTCAACGGCCACCGCAGGCTGTCTCCTGGCCAGACCTGGAGCTCACGGGCTAATTTTAGAAATGACTTGTCGACTCAGCTGCTGCTATCACGTCGGCTCTGAAGGAGGGCGGGGGGAGGACGGGATGTGTGTGAGTGTGTGCAGACGGTGCTCCTGACATTTCTCCTTTGCCCCTGCTCTCCCGGCTTGGTGAGGTCCCTTCGCTGCCACCTGGGGACACCGCTTAGGCAGTCGCGGCTCCTGTGACCCGTGGCCTCTTGTGGAGAAGGTACTGTCACGGGCTGGGTTTTACAACGGGCACCTTGCCAGCCGGTGGGCAAGTTCTAACGTTCTGGAATGTGCTTTCGGGGGCCGCGGCGGCAGGCCTGTGGTCTCTTGCTCTATTTTGGGCCTTTCTGGTGCCGAGAGCTTCTGGGGCCTTGTCCCTCTGTCGGTTGCCATGTCGCTCACTTCGAAAACGGGTGTTTCGGAGGATTTTAAACTCAACGCTGGGGCAAGCGACACCTTGAAGGATCGCCCCTGTCAGGACACAGCCGCTCATTTTTAAAAGACACGTTTAGAGTCGTGAGTTAACCTCCACTGTGGGATCTTAGCCGATGGACATCAGGGTTTATATTTTTTTCTCAACTACCAGAAATTTCTGCTTAACTGGCCTCCAGTTTATGGTCAGGGAGCCAGACTCTCCCCCTTTCACATTTCCAACCTTGTTGAGTATAAGCCTTCATTTTAATGTGTTTTTTTTTTTTTATTTCAAATGAAGCATGTGTGAGCGTTGGGGGAGGGGGCATGGTGGTTCAGGCTGGAGGTTTCGATTTCACGCAGGGCTTACTCGAGCTCCGTCTGAGACGAGGGGTTTCATGTGTGGTGCAGCCCTTAGCAGGGCTTTCTCTGAATGGAGAAGAGCCACAGGCCTCACTGGACCCCGTAGCAGTGCAGGGAGGGGCTATGCTTTCACACAGAGCACCCGCCCCCGCCCCCCGGAGTTGTGAAGACCCCGCCAGCCGCAGGCCTAGGGCCACCGCCTCCCTGCAACTTTCCCACGGAGGAGGCTGGGAGGGAAGAGGCCAGTTTGCTCCCAGTCGGCTCCAAGGTACCCAGTCTGGCCTTGACCCGCCTGCGTGCACAGGGGCCTGGAAAACTAGGCTGGGGCCCTCACTTTGCGGCTGTCCAAGACACCGCCTCCCGTTCAGTGCGCCGGCTCATGGAGGCTGAGTGTCCCACTAGGGCTACTGGTGTCCAACAGGATGGCGGTTCCCTTGGGCGCTGTCTTTGCTACTGATCTAAGTTGCGTTCTCCTGTGTCTGGGGACACATCCAGTGTGTACTGGGGGAGCAGAAAGAGAGGGGACCATGTGGTCTTGGACTATAAATGAGTTCTAGAAAATAATAGCAGAGAGGGGAAGAGGCAGAGAGAGAGAGAGAGAGAGAGAGAGAGGAGGAGGAGGGGGAGGAGAAGGAAAGGGAATCTCCTGGTCTCCTGGCTTTTCAGGAGCTGCAACCAACAAATATTTGATGCCATCTGCATACAGGCCTGCTCACCGTGAGTAGCCTCATTTGGGCTCTGCCAACTCTGTGACCTTGGACGAGTCCCCTCCCCATGGGGAGCTTGGTGTCTCCTTCTAAAGCATTCGGGGCTTGGACGAGACCATCTCTGAGATCTTTTCTGGAATTCAACATCCAGGGAGGTGTTTTTCCACATGTGGGTTGTTGACTTCCTACCCGTCAGACTCACCTGGTTTCAGGGGAGCTATTTAAATGCAGATTCCTGGGCTCAATCCCAGCCCTATTTGACAGTCTTGAGAAAAGGGGCCCAGAAATCCGCAGATGTAAAGCCTCGCGGGTTTTGAACAGCGTTTCCACTGGTTCAAGATAATGAAACCACCGAGGGCTACTGCTCAACACTCGTCTTGCCAAAACTCATGGAATCATCTCACAGACATGGAAAACACGCACAGCACTGTATGAGGGTCTGCCTATTGCAGAGATCTTACTAGGCTGGTGTCCCCCTGGGGAAGATCCGGCCCTTCTGTGGCATTTTGGGATGAGCACAGAGGGCCCCAGAGCTGAAGAGAGCCACCTCCACCTGCCAAAAAACAGAACTCTGGCTGAGAGTCTGCAAGGCCACGGTGAGATGGCCCTTCCTTGGGCCCTGGTTTGCCTAGTCCTTGGCAGACAAAAGCAACTGTCTGAATGGCCCATTTTAAGCAGATGTTTGTTAGTTTGCTGTGGTATATGGTATATATTTAATATTTAAATCAAGTGAAACATGGAGGAGGTGGGTTTGAAACCAGTGGTGCTGCCATATCCAGCCCCCTTTGTTTACAGATGGGACAGCTGAGGCACAGAGAGGGGAAGCAACTTGCTCAACAACACACAGCTCTGCAATGACAGTGCCGGGCTTAGATCAGCCCCCGCCATCAAGGCTGGCACTCAGGAAACCACCTGGAGCTCCCCGTGTTAGAAATAATAACCCAGCCCTCCCTTTTACCCCTGCCTCCAAAAGCTTTTCCATCATCATCCTCGAAGCCTCAAAGGAAAGGGTTAAATCTCAGCTCTAGTTTCAGTGGAGGCCACGAGAATGAGTTTTTTTAAACAAACAAGGTCCTTGGACATCAGGGCTGATCTCTCTGTATCCCCTCCTCCTCTTCCTCTCTCTGTCTCTCTCTCTCTTTCACACACACATAGACACACACACACACACCCTCAGTCAGTCCGAAGGATCCAGAGACACCACCAGCTCATCCGAACCACCTGCCTCCCAGGGCATGACTCACCCAGCTTCGTAATGTTCCCTTTCTGCTCTACCTTTCTCTGTGCGTCTCCCTGATGATTATTTACTTTAAAGAATTGTAGTTTCCGGCAGTGGAGAAAAGATCCCCAGGAATTGGCAAAGCGTGTTCACCAAATCCGTAGCCGGGACTCCTGCTCACAGTAGCAGGAATTTCAAGGTCCAAGGTCCTAAGTGGAATTCATCTCCATCCACAAAATACTAAGTGCATTTTCAGCTGTTCTTGGGAACCAGCTGGGGTTTGAGTTTCAATTTCGTGGAGGGCAGCTGGTTTGAGTCGAGAGAGAGAGACGGCTGCTCAGCGGGATTAAATGTCTGATTCACGCTAAACATTCCTGCGAGCTTGGGCATGAGGTATCAGCCCCATTTTACAGATGAGGAAGTGAGATTTGGACACTTAAGCGGCCCAAGTTCATGCAAGGTGAAAGGAAACTGGAACTCAGTGCCTCTCTGCTAGAGACCGGACTGTTCAGTGTAATAAACAGCACTAAGTAATGAATTGCGCCTCACTGTGTCACAGGGACAGAGAGTCAGCCCCGTTTACATTAATTGCCTCATTGAATGCACTGATTGTCAAGGGAGGGTGATGCTGTCCCGGTTTTGCAGAGGAGGAAGTTGAGAACCAGAGAGGTTTAGTGACTTGCTTTTCTTCCTGTTTTTTCGTTAACAGTGGGTGGCCTATCTTCTCAGTTCTTTCTATGTTACAACTATTTATTGTTCAAAGCAAAGACTGTGTTGCCCTTTTCTTCCCTTAATGTGCCTCCCAATTTGCCATAATTCTTCTAGAGCAGGGTTCTAGACCAGCATCAGCCTTGGCACCAGTGACCTTTTAGGCTGGAGAATTCTTTGTCTGTCTTGGGGCTGCCATGGGCTTTGAAGGATGTTTAGCAGCATCCTTGGCCCGCTAGATACCTACTGGTAGCAACTCCTCTCCAGCTGTGCCAACCAAAAATGTTTCCAGGATGTTGCCAAAAAAGTCCATTGGTGGCCACAATCACCACTCGGTGACAACCATTGGTCCAGTCCAGTTCCATCCAACAGAACTGTCTGTGATGTTGGAAATCTTCTGTTATTTTTGCTGTCCAATATGGTAGCTACCTGAAGCTATTGAGTGCTTGAATTGTGGCTCGTGCAACTGAGAAGCTAAATGTTTTAATTATATGATATTTAATTTAAATGTAACTAGCCACATGTGCTAGTGGCTACCGTATTGGACAGGACAGCTCTAGGTAGCAACACGGCAGAGGATAGAAACTTAGCCCTTTGATGGAGCACTTGAACCCTAAAAGCATTCAAGGGAGCCTCCCAGAAAAAGTCTGATCAGCTTCTTGCTTCACTGTGGCAGGGCAAACACTAGACTGGAAATGGAAAATACTTGGCATAGGCACCACCCCTGACCGTTCCCATACCAGTGGCAGACATTGCTAGTCGATCACAGCATACTTTCCTATTGAGTTCCAGGCATCACTCAGGATCTTTCTCAAAACAACACTCCAGGCAGCCCCAACCACATCTCTTCTGAGAGAAACTTTATTGGCCTTCCCTGCACCAGGTCACAAGGCCTATCTGTGAGGTCCAATGTCTTACCGGCATGTAAGGGTGGCTGGAAAGGGGAGAACCAATGGGAGGAAGGCACCGAGGTTTTCTCTCTAATTTCTCTAAGAAACGCCTACTGCGTGATTCAGGGATGGAGGTGAGGATGGAGGAGTACTGGCTTCTGAGCTGATGATATGCAAAGCATTTGGAGATTTTAAA
This sequence comes from Lepilemur ruficaudatus, assembly GCA_963574885.1. Classification (NCBI taxonomy): domain Eukaryota; kingdom Metazoa; phylum Chordata; class Mammalia; order Primates; family Lepilemuridae; genus Lepilemur; species Lepilemur ruficaudatus. Next base: position 46,093 of record CAUYRT010061565.1, on the reverse strand, counting down.
CCTGGGACTCAACTGGAGTCAACTGGAAACATGGCTGCTGCCGAAGGACATTATATATTAATAGCAATAATGTCAGCAATGGCTCATAGGCCTGCGGGTGTCCAGTACTCACACCACCCCGTGAAGTGGGCAAGACAGATTGTGTCCTCACTTGACAGATGGCAGAGTTGCAGTCCCAGGAGGCTCTACAACAGGTATAGCAAGGCCCAGGCCTAGATCTGGGACTTCTAGGAGGGATGTCCACCCTCTGCAGGGCAGAAAGCCCACTGCGTTTGCCCTGGCCAACCTCTTGCAGAGGGCAGGTTAGAAAACTCCCGGGGGACAGTGACCATTGTTCTGAAGGATTTGGAAGTTATGCCACCTGAGAAATGGTTGAAAGCCCCAGATGAGAAAATTGGGGGCAGATTCCATAAGTGTCATATGGAAAAGGGGTCAACCTGGTTGTCTATTGCTCCAGAGAGCAGTACCGGGCCAGCACCTGGCTGTCTTGGTGAGGCAGCTCTCTGAGTAGGAGAAAAAGTGTCAGACCCTGGGGACTGGGAGATGAGGACTCTGGTTCTGCCACTGTCGGAGGCTGTGGGACCATGAAAAAGTCACTTCCCCTGCCTGGCCCATGGATGCCAGGATAGAAGTGGGTTTTATGGCCTCAGAGTGCCTTTGGTAGTTCTGGTTCCAGAGAAGAAAAGCAATTAGCGCCAATCCCGTATGTCTTACTTGGTAATGAGCTCCCCGTCAATGGGCATGACCAAGAGGGAGCTCATTGACTCTCCATTGGAGAAATTCCTTGTGAAGGGCGCTGGGCCTCTGGGATCTTCCTGCATTTGCATGCCCGTGGCTCTGATGGGGGGTACATTTCAGGCTGGCCCCACCCCTGCTGCTCTCTTTCTTCCTTTCTTCATCTCACCACCTCCTCTGCTCTGCTTTTCCTTCCTCCCTGTCTCTTCAATATCTTTTCCCCTCCAGCAACCTTCCTGCCCTTGTTTCTCATTCATCCCCTTCCCCTTTCTCCTCTTCTGGGATCATGTGGGTTGTTGTGAGTGTGGCCTGAATCCTCGGCTAGCAGCAGGCTGCCCTTGCCCTAATCAAGGAAAGGGATCGGCATGCTGGGCAAAGTCCTTTTATTTTTTTTAAAAAAAATAATTTATTTTATTTTTTTTTAGAGATAGGTCTTGCTATGTTGTCCAGGCTGGCCTGGAAATCTTAAGCTCAAGTGATCCTTTCACCTCCACCTACCAAGTAGCTGGTATTTCAGGCGCACACCACAGTGCCAGGCCAAAGTCCTTTTCTATTACTGCCTGGCTCTTTGGCCACCAACTCAGGGCCTGAGTGAGCTAGGCTGGACCATATATGAGTCATGAGAGTCCCCTTTGCCCATCCATCTAGCCTATGGGTGGCAAATAGATAGCACTTATGCACCCTTACCTCAGTCTACACCCAGGGCAGACATTAATAATCGATCAGGGCACTTTTTCCACCATGCCCAGATAAAGGCTCACGGTCTGCCCATCTATCCGAATTGATATGTGAGTTGAACCCTACTTTCCCCCTGGCTGTATCATTCAAGGTCTGACTGGAAAACAGCAGCACACTCCACGTGTATCCTGGGGAGCCTTCTTAATGAAGGGATTCTCCCGAGACATGTGCATAGGGTCAAGGGAACCGACAAAGCATGTTGAACCCCTCAGGATGCAGCAGTGGTGGGAGTTTCTTGCTGGCCTTGAGGAGGGGTAATGACTCAGGAACCGAGTGACAGCTGGAGTCGGTGAGGAGGACCACTCAGAGGGGGCTTTGGCTGTAGACAGAGACACACAGTCTCTGCTGAAAGTAGGACCCAAGATGAAGGGATCAAGGTAGAGTGGGGACCAAACACCTAGCCATTAGTTCATGCTGCATGCAGGTCATGTGGCCTTCCATAGGCCACGCTCCAGGGAAATCCAGATGGCAAGAGAGCCAGGGAAAGGGATGACGCTCGCCAGTGGTCAGCCCCTGGGGCACAGAGCATCTTAGTCCAAGTGGCCCTTGGAGAGATTACGCCATGTAGAGGCTGCAGGTGCAGCTTCCATCCCATTATCCTATCCTCTCCCAGGCAGCTCTTTTCCTTCTCCAGGACAAGGTGGCTGTACGGTCAGGGCTCTGTACGGTCAGGACACAGACACTTTGCTCCAACAGAGCCATTTCATGAGAACTCAGGAAAGGGACTAGTTCTCAAAGAGGGGGAAGGATGCCCTGGAGCCATTAAGGTCAGAGTCAGCAAAGGACAGCCCATGGGCCAAATCCAACTCTCCACCTGGTTTAAAAAATAAAATTGTATTGCAACAGCCATGCGCATTCATTGACACACGGCTTGTGGCCGCTTCTGAGCTGTAAGGACAGAGGTGAGCAGTTGAAGAGAGAGCTACGGTGGCCCTCAATGCCCAAAAGGTTGACTATCTGGCCCTTTACGGAAACAGTTTGCTAACCCCTCCCCTAAAGAATGGTGCAGCACTGGGGGACTTAGCAAGGGTGGGAGCTGTTACTTCCTCTGCACCTGAAGTGTCAGGGGAGGGAGTTGCAGCCAGAGCAAGAGCAGGGAGAGAGTGGAGAGGGCACCCCGAAGGCGCCCTGGGTATAGGGAGGCAGCCAACCGCGGCCATCCAGTGAGGGGAGAGCCCAGACACAGACGCCCTCCGATCCCCCGCCATGGGTGGTTCTTACATTCACAGAACCCACCTGGACATTGGAAAATCAGGGAGCCCGTTGGAAGAGCCTACACAGGTCAGCCCCGCAGGCATGGAGCCATGTAGAAGAGGGAGCAGGAATCTGAAGGGGTGTCGTCAAGTCTCTGAGCATCCTCTTTTCCCTGCGTGTCTGGCCTCTGATGTGACCACCCTTCAGAGAGACCAGGTGTCAGCATCTCCGTGCTCCTGTTCCCGGTGGCCGACCCCTCTGCCCGCCTCCAGGGGCCTCGTGGGCTAGCTGGAGAGTACACGTGAACACTCGCAAGCCAAACCGTGGGTTCGAAACGAAGATCGAAATGAAAAAGGAACACGTAGCTCCTGCACTGTGTGGCCAGTGGAGCAGCGGGCAGGTGGTGGAGGTGTTGGGGTGCAGGGCACAGGAGGCTGTCAGAGTCCTGCAAGGAGACACGGGCGGCACCCCAGGCAGAGAGTCTCGTGGGAGGTGCCCCAGCAGGCATGTGGTGGGTGGTGGACATCAGAGCCAGGAAGGGGACAGGACCGTGGCTTTCACTGAGAGGCTGCGGCACACCAGGCGCAGTGGCGGTTGAGGCCGGGGACCAGTGTGCTATAGCTGCCGTGAGCACAGCCTTGAAGTCAGATCGTCTGGGTCCAAGAAGCAGCCCCGCCGCCTGCTGGCCGAGTGCACGGCCATTCCCTTCCCTCTGCCTGAGTGCCCTGAGGTGGAGTTACTCGGAGAACACACTTCATAGGGTTGTCAGGAAAAGCAAATGATGTGCTCGGTTCAAATCTCAGCAGAGAGCGATGCAGAAATCCTAGTGCTGCTATTGTCAATAGCCTTGATTTTGTTGCGTCCCCTTCTTCAAGGCGGGGAGGGCAGGGGTCTCAGGAAGGAGCAGAAGAACCAGGGGTTTAGGTACTTAGGACACCCCCACTCTCTCCCGTGTGACCTTGACCCCATCTGCCCTCCCTGATCCTGACTATAACACAGGCAGCACCATGACTAACACCAGACGGATGCGAAGTAAACATCAGGCCACCCTGAGCCCCAGCCCTCCCCCTGAGTGTGCCCCGCCTCCTTGAGCCAGCTCCCTAGGGTTCCACGGCATGCCACGGGACACGGGGCACCCCCAGATTGCTCTTCTCTTATCATCACTGCTACAGAACTGGGCATGCGTGGGTGGAGTCAGACATACCTGGGGCAGGTCTCGCCACGGCCTTCCTGCTGGGCAACCTCAGACAAGTGCCTTAACCTCTCTGAGTTTCTGTCTGCTCTATGGGAGTGATGCCAACAGCAGATTGCCGTTGTGGGACCGAAACATGATAATGGATTTTGATATATTACATTTCAGGCCCAGTGGGAACGAAAGGGTACCGAGGGCAGCTTAAGTGTAAAGATCTGTCTCAGTGCTTGGTAGACAGCTGCTACTCCCTAAATGTTGGGGAGTCGCCTTGTGCGGGTGCTGGGCTGGGGTCTCCAGGCCAGTTTGAACCACGGAGTCAAGTGGAAATGAAAATCAGATTGAGAGCAGTTACCAGCGATGAAGTCACCTGCTTAATATATTGCTGTCCTCCCATTGTACAGCTAAGAAAACCGAGGCCCAACAGCTCCCGGGGTCCCGCAGGATGTGAACTCGGGCCATGTCGAGCTAAGTATGTGCTAGGCTCTGGCACTAACAGACGAAAGGGAGTGGGGTGGGATTGAGAGCTACGCCGTGATTTAAATAGGGGGCAAGGGCAGGCTCATTGAGAAGATGACTCCAAGCAAAATCTTGAAAGAGATGAAGATGTGAGCTGTGAAGGAAAAGCATTTGAGCCAGAGGGAACAGCATGTGCAAAGGCCCTGAGGTCAGGATGTCCCTGGAAGGGTGTATCCAGGAGGTCAGTGTCACTGCATGGAGAACTGAAGGAGAATGTTGTTAGGGCAGGTGGTCACGAGGGGCCCTAGAGGCAGCTATAAAGACTCAGGCTTTATTCAGAGACAGGCGACGTCACTGGAGGGCTGGCTGCTACGTCCAGGCTGGACATCCTGGGGAAAACAGGGGAAGCCTCGAGGGCTCCATGGGGCCACTCAGATCCAGCAAGTCTATGTGGAAAACCGTGACAAGCTGTCCCCAGCCTTGGGGGTTGCCTTTCTTTCCACCAGCCTCCCTCACCCTAAAGGGGAGACCTGAAACTTTACACCGTGAATTCGGAGTGTCTAGGAGTGTCTAGGGTCCCTCCTGGCTTAAAACAGCAGCAGGTGGGCAGGTGTGTGCGTCAGGCCTGGAAGGCAGCGTGGCGATAAGAACACTTGCTTAAATTAAGGCCTGACAAAGCCTCCCCAGCAGAATTGGCTCCTGGCCCTGGGTCAGTGGGGTTGGCCTGGGGCCTCTGAGGGGCAGGACATAGGGAGCGAGCTCCGTCGGGCTGCCCCCTGTGCTGAGGCCCTCTGGGTGGGCTGGCAGCCCTGGGGCTGAGGACAGCTGAGACGGAGGCCAGGATTCCCCCTGGAACCTCTGAGCTGAGGGTGATTCTTGGGAAGCAGCCACTGTCGTGGCCAGGGCTAGCCGGGGCGGTGGGGACAGCCACCGGGCAGACACCTCACGTCAGACCTATTCATAACCCGGGCTTTGCGCCTCAGGCATGGAGCCTGTGGGTCACTCGGGGGCCTCTCCTGTGTCAACCAAGGGGATGCGGGGGGCGTCTTTCATCCCCTCCCTTCCCCCAGCCCCTCTGCCCAGAGATGGGGGCTCACGCACAGTCTCCAGCTTTCCGTGCCTTTGCAAGCTGGAGAAGCCACAGTGTGGCAGATTCTTTTCTCAAGGCAAAGATTTGTCTGTTTGCACTTGGACATGTTTCCAGAGTCTCCCCTTGGGCACGTGACCTCGTCCGAGCTGAAATGGCCCTTCTCAGATCTATGAATCTTGAGGTTTCCTCCTGGCAAGGCTGTGGAGGATTGCTGGGGTCTTTGCCAGGCATGTGCTGGGCAATGTCTAACGGCCAGCTCCCTGAATGCAAGCTGCAAATTGTAGCGTCTGCCGATTTCCGCGGTGTAAACGCTCCCGCGGCCGCCGTCAGGTACCACGTTGCTGAACGCAGGGTGGGAAAGAGATGCTCACTGTGGGCGCTCAGGAGGTGACAGGTGCTGGCTCCGCAGGGCGAGGGCGCCCAGGCAGCCCTCACCGGATCCCGGGGCGTGCAGCTGCCGGCGCTGTCTTCTCATGGTCGAGTCCCCGAAGGCAGCTACTTCCAGGCCCACAAGGCCTTACACATCCTCGGTCGGTGGTTGCTCTGACAGCCGGGGATGGGGGGAGGTGTCACGCAGAAGGGGTCAGTGAAGGACGTTGCTCAGAGGGCAGGCCATGGCCCAGGCTGGAGCTGGAAGCGAGAAAAGTCAAAAGAAGAAGAAAAACGCTTGTTCCTCCACTCAAGACCACTTCTGCTAAGACCTAGCTGTATTTCCTCCCGCTTGACCTTCTGCGCGAAGCACTTTGTTATTTGCTCATTTCGGGCGGCTGTCCTGCGTGCAGGGTACTCTACCTCCTTCACCTTTCAGGCCAGGGCGGTCACCTTCCAGTGTCGCTGCCAGAGCTCCTCAAGCCACCCTCGTGCCCTGCAGGGGGGATGGCAAATGACGCAGCCACTTGGGAAAACAGCTTGGCAGTTTCTTAAAAAATCAGACACAAAGTTACCATGCAACCCAGCAATTTCGCTGGTAGGAATCTACCTAAGAGAAATGAAAACATCTGGCGCACAAAGACTTATGTCACTGTAGCGATGTTATTCATAATGAACTCAGAGTGGAAACAATCCAAATGCCCATTAATTAGTGCATGATTTTTTTTAAAAAGACCTATCCGTGCCATGGAATGTTAACTCGGCAACAAAAGGAATGAGGTTCTGACACACACAGTAACATGCTAAACAGCAAAAACAGTTTGCAAAGCGAAGAAGCCAGATGTGAAAGACTAAATGCTGTAAGATTCTGTTTATATGAAATGTCCAGAAAAGGCCAATCGATAGAGATAGAAAGGAGATGGGTGTTTGCCTGGGGCCGAGGGAGGGAACAGCTGGTGACTGTACATGGACGTGAAGAGTCTTTCTGGGGTGATGAGGATGTTCTAAAGTTAGATCGTGGGGACAGTTACCCAACTTTGCAAACGTATTAAAAATCATCAAATTGAACACTCTCATGGGTGACTCTTACGGCATACAAATGACACCTCAATAAGGCTGTTTAAAAACAGTGTTTCCTAAACACCCTTTCCAGTGGACTCATGCCATTACTTCAAATTGGACGTGCTCTTTTCTTATTTGACATTCTCTCGTTGTTGGACCCTGTGTCTGCTTTTCTGATGCTACAAGCCACACTCGATGGAATTTTCTGGTTCAGGATTACTTCCTCAAATTTGGTTCCCAGCAGAGGGCTTTCTAGGTCAAAATTATGAAAGTCTGTTAAGCCTCTCGCTATGATGACATATCATTTCCCCAAAGTGTGGGACCAAGTGAGAGCGGTGGCTTCCCACCCTCCCTGGATTTGCGTGGTCCAACCGTAAAACACGCCACTCCCTCAGAACGGAAAACCCCACTATTCCAGGGTGTCAGAAGCCAGAACAGCAGTTGTTCTTGGGGGAGGAGTGACAGAAAGGGGGCAGGAGGAAGGTTCTATGGTTCCGCTTAGTTTTTGAATTGAGATGTGATTCGTACACAGTAAAACGTTTAATCTGAATTGTACACAGTAAAACGTTTAATCTGAATTGTACATCGGGATGAAATTTTGCATTTGACACGCTTGTGTAAACAACCCTGGGATCCAGATATAGGACATTTGCAGTGCCCCAGAAAGTTCCCGCCTGCCTCTTCCCAGCCAAAAGCCAAGGGCTCCTCGAGCCTCCAACACTATAGATTAGATCTGCCTGGTTCTGAACTTCTTATAAATAAAATGACAATTTTTAAAATCTTGATCAGGGTGCTAGTTTATATACCGGTGTTTTCTTTTTGTAGCAGCCACTGAGCTATATACATACGATTGTGTATTTTTCTGATTGTATGTTATACCCCAATAAAAGTTTAAAGTGTGGGGCCAGGAGGGAGGGAACTGATTGTAGGGCACTGCCAGTCCTCGCAGGGTCAATGACAGTAGTGGCACCTGTCTGTGGCCACTTGGCCATGTGGCTTGGTTGGTGGCATTGGCGGGGGGCGGAGGGCTGTGCCGGGAGCTAACCTGTCTCTTTCTTCTCTCCCCCTCCGTGTGTCCGTGCGCCAGTCCTGTGTCCCTCCGCCCCATGTGCTGCGTGCGTCCATAAAGCCTCATTCCGCGCTGTCTGGCGGGGAGCTCCATCTCATCTCATCCTCACGGCCCTGGCGCGGCCTCAGCATGGCCATCTCATCACGCCTCGCCCTCTGGGAGCAGAAGGAAAGTGTCGCTCGGGGCTGGGGCTGCACCCGCGGGACCCCACTCGACCCTGGACCCTCGGAAGACAAGTCAGGGCCCGGCTGCCCCGGCCTGAGCTTCCCACCTTGCCGTCCCTGTGGCATGCCCAGATCCACCTTCCCTGTCCTCTCCCAGCCAGCTCCATCAGCCAGGGCATCTCCAACCCAGCTGGGCACTGGTGACCATGCCTGTGACCCCACCCATCGCCGCCTGTCTTTCCTGCTCCTGCTGGCAGCGGGGAAGAAGTGAGGGCAGGCCAGCTGTCCCGTCTAGGTCCTCGTGGCCCCTCTGCTAAGCAGCGGGGGTCACACGGGAGGAGGAATGGGGGACCCGAGGCAGGGCTGTTAGCTGCCAGGTTTATGCTGCAGGGGCCTGTTTCTGTGGCCCCTGCCTCCGGTTACCATGGAGAACTGGAAATAGCCTCTTTCCCCAACTTACTGCTTTCTCCCCCTTGGTATTTCTTATGGGATACCGAGGCTGCCTCTTTCGAGGGTGCCTGTTACCTCCTCCGCCCCTCGCCCCGCCTTGCGCATGTGATTCCATGAGTTGGAGGTGTTACCTGTGGGTGGGTACCCTGGCCCCTCCCAGCCTGACGGGGGGTGGCGTTGAGGTCGGTGTTGGGAGGGGCAGAGGTCCACCTGCTGCGTGTGCCTGATGACCCCCTCCCGCCTACGGAGAGTGGCGTGAACGCAAGAGCAGCCGTGCGCGCCCCTGCTTCTCTGCTCAGGGGCAGAGGTCTGCACCCACCAGCTTCATCTCATGGCTTCCGCCTTGTCTCCCAGCCTTTCCTACCTCCCTCCATTCCCCCTTCATCAGCAGGGCTGCAGAGAGCATGTCTTTACCGGACACGCAGAGCGTGCCTTGATAAGGGAGCTATTTTAAACCAGTGTCCAACTCTTCCTTATAAAGCGCTGGTGACTTTTTTTTTTTTCCTCACGAGCAGTCACAGTGAGGCAGGTTAAAGACACATTCCAGTGGGCCACAGCCAGGACTGTGCCCCAGCCTCCAAGGTGGCTATAGCCAACAAAAGGGTCTCAGCGGCAACTGAAGTCCAGCCAGCTTCAGCCTGGGCCACATTCCTGGGTGTAAAATTCCAGAGCCCAGCCTACCTCAATTAGGACCCAGTGTTAGGGAGCCCCTGGATGCCCAGGTCCTGGTTTAAGGACTATCAAGAAGCCACAGCACTTATGGGTGGGCTGCAGTCACAGGGTTGGATCCTTATATAAATCACGGCTGTAAGTCCTTCCCTATTTAATCATATTAATTAAGTGATTAATCTATTAACTACAACCTGAGGTAGGCAGGAGAAGGTGGATGGTTCCCTGTGATCCATCCCCTTCTGGAAACTGGACAAGCTCCTTTTGAAGCAGGTCCTCCCAGAAATGGGTCTGTCCTCATGGCCAGGAAGGGAACCAGCGGCCTTGATGGTTCAAATTCATACATGAGGAGACTCCGTCTAGGCAGAAATCACCTCTCCATTTTCCATGCTGCCCTGCTGAGCCTCGCCTGCTTTGCTGTGGCCTCTCATACCTGGGCTTGGTCACCTGTGTCCTTCTTGACCCCCCCTCCCAGACTCCACTGCAACGTTTTTGAAGGGCTGCCTGCCCCTGCTGGTTCACTTACTGAGCTTTCTCCTTCCTTGCTTCTGCAAAACAGATTCGGGAAGAGGACAAGAGCCCCCCACCGTCCTCGCCCCCTCCCCTTTTCTCTGTCATCCCAGGGGGCTTCATTAAGCAACTGGTCCGGGAGACTGAGAAAGAAGCCAAGGAAGCAAGACAGAAGAAACAGGCAATACTTGCCTCTCCAGAACGAGAGGTAAGTGGCTCCCAAGAAAGGGACCTCATGCCGTTTCATACCCACCATTCTGTCTCCTGAGCCTCCTCTGAGTCACTTGTCTTTGAGTCATTCTGCCTTTGCTTCTGCTGTCCTGCCTTTGAGGAATGTCCTCTCTTCAACTTGATCTATAGATCTCCTACACATCCTTAAAAACCCAGCTCAAATAGCACATCTCTGGAAAGTCCTCCCATTGCCCTCCTTCCTCTGATTCCCACCGCACTCTCTGTGCCTGTCTTAACGGTGGGTGGTGTAGTAATGATTTGATTGTATGAGTTATTTGACTGGGAATTCCTTAAGAGCAGCAACCATCTCTCTCATTCAGCTCTGTATCGTGAGCAGCTCTCATAGTGACTGTTCAACAAATGTTTGTTGAATGAATGAATGAGTGAATGATGTCAGTTGATGGATTATTGGTGAGGATGCTTTTACTGCTATTTTTGCAGAGAAGGAAACCTAGATACTGGCTAGGATGTATAGTTCATTCACATTAATTTAAGCAGAAAACATATTCCATTGGTACTCATGGCATAGTTATACGGGTTGTTAAAATATTGAACACTTCCATAGCAGGTAACAGATGGCCATGATCCCAAGCCCCAGGTACCCTCCAGCTGCCATGCTCACCCTGGCCCCTCTCCTGAGTCCCTTAGAATGGCCACCATCCAATAACTAAAGGGTTAATGCTCGGCACGGGCGGGAACCTCAGTACCTTCCTCCAGCTGGTGTCCCTTCTGATTGGTGGATGTCCACAAAAAACCCTTAACCCTTCTGAATAGCATTGCTGGATTGAAGCAATGGTTGAACAAAATGCAGCCCCTGTGCTTTAAGGACTTGCACACTTGTCCTCGGTGGTGGCACTGCTCTCTCCTATCTTTCTTGCACCTACTTAACCAGGGAACCCAGGCAGGGGGAGCCAGCTGGGGAGCCAGCGCAGCTTGGGAGCAGCACTGGATTACGCGGAGAAGGCATCACCTTGTGTCTCTCCAGCGCCCCCTTGGGGCAAGCTGAAGGCTACACTGGTTGGGCTGAGAGTTGAGTGGAGAGGTCTGGTGGCCTCAGGGCCTGGGGCGGGTGGAGCCCAGTGGCCAGCCTGGCTCCTCCCCCTACTTCAGCCTTGGTTTTCCCAGCCAGTCCCACTCACATCTGCACCTGTCTGATTAACGACTCCGCTGCATCAGAGAAGTCTTCCAGCGGCTGCTCAGCAGCTGTCGAAACGTCCTGGCCAAGTCTTTATGGGGGAGGGTGACAGGGAGGACAGGCTCTGTCCCAACCCTTCCCTGACCTAAGGCATAAGTGGGGTCCAAAGGGGACCCCAGCAGGCTGTTACCAGGTCATGATGAAATGTTGCCGTGTGCCGTTCATCACTAGACAATGCTTACTTTGCTGTTCATGGGCTCATGTGATGCCCTGTACAGCAATAGGGGTAGATGGCATTCTACCCATTTATCAGAGGTGGAGACTGAGGCCCAGAGATGTCAAGTGACTTGCTCGAGGTCAGGAGGCCAGGTAGAGGCAGAGCTAGGGCAAGAGCTTGTGTGTTCTCTGCTCTTGAGAGGTGCCTGGGGAAAGACTGTCTGGTGAGTGAGGTGGGCAGGGTGGTGCCACAGAGACCTCATGGGGCAAAGGGTTCCAGGAGGCTGTGGGTGATGCTGCCTTCATTGTGAACAAGTTCAGAGGCAGAGCCGAGTTGGTAGGAACAAACTGTCACTGCTGGGCCTGGGATGGAGACTCAGGGGCAAGACACAGGATGGACAGGCTGCGGCCCACAACAGGTGGCCGGAACATGGGCCAAGATGTTCCTGGGCCTGGAGCAAGGGAGCCTCAGAGCAGCAAGCCGCGGCTGGTTCCTGCCAATTGAATTTTTCTGTCCCGATCAGTAAGTAACTCCTTGTCCCAGAACAACTGCTTCATTTGATCCTCATATAATCTTTGCAATGAGCCTTTGGAATCCAACCCATTTTACAAGAATGGAAAACAAGGCCTGGGTAGGTGAGTTGATTTTCCCAAGGCAGGGAGAAGCTGGGATACCACTGGATTAGAAAGCCACCCATCTGGAATGCCAAGGAGACGTGGGTTCTAGCTCTCCCAGAAAGATCAACTTTCTGTGGTCCAGGCCAAGTCCCTCCCCATCTCTTGACCTCGCTTTACTCATCTTTGAAATGGATCTGCCAAGAGTTTCCTCTGAGCCCCAGCGATTCTATAAGTGCTATTCTCTCTATACACTAGGAAGGGTGCGGGGCTTTGATGACCGAGGAAGAGAATTCGTGGGGTCAGGGGTAGGCTGGGGTTGGTAACCTTGTTTGGAACATCCTCATGCCACTGTCTCCTCCAGGGTGGCTGGTTAAAAATAAGGCACTGACTCACTTTTGCAACTGGTGTAGACAGTGGAGAGATTCGCCAAGTGCAGTCACTGCCCCTTCCGAGGCTATGTCCGGCCCGGCCACAGAAGGTCAGACCGCGCCACTCGGCCATGAGCACCGGAGCCACCCACGGTTCTTGGCTCCGGCTGCTCATTGGAATCATCCGGGAGCCATAACCCAGACCAGCTAAATCAGCCTCTCTGGGAGTAGGGTCAAGGCATCAGTTTTTTTTTAAAGCTCTGCAGGAGATTCCAGTAAGCCTCAACGAGACAAGAAAAAGCGTGTAATATGCACCAGTTAACGGCACTGGCTTTGGAGTCAGAGAGGCCTGGCTTTATCTTGCAGGCCACCTCGTATTTTTGCATCTGCTTCGTTACTTGCAAAATGGGGAGAAGTTCAGAGATTACCCCACTGGGTCTTTAACGAAGGTTCAATAGGACATTGCATGGTGGTGATGGAGGGCCCATTGCAAGGGATCTATAAGTGATAGCTGTCACTATACCATCATTATGACAAAGCTGAAGATGGAGGCCGTGCCATGGCATGGGCCACCTGCAACAGGAGGAGACACAAATGACAGCGAGAGTGGAACGCACAACACGGTCACTCCGAGACTGGTATAGACTAGCACAGGGCACTGGGACTTCTTGGATGTGTGGATCAATTTCCAAGTAAGTCTTCAGGCAAAGGTTTGTAGAGAGGTGACATCTGAGCTGGGTATAGAAAGAGGAGTGAGATGTGGAGAGAGGACAGGGCACACCAGGCAGCAAGCTAAGCACACACAAAAGCTTGGAAGCAAGGAAGGGTCGGGGTGGGAGGAGATGCCCGATGCAGCTAACACGTGGCAACAAACAGGGACATTGAGTCCTGCATGGAGGTCAGGCGCTCCTTGTTGAGGATGTTGAATGTCCGACGGTGGCGTGGAAGGATTTTCCTGTAGGCTATGGTCAGCTATCCAAATCTTTTGATCATGTTCAAAGTGACTGGCAGCCAATTGAAGGGGACACCAGTTCAGGGGCTGTGGCAATGGTCCAGGTGAGAGATGGTGGGCCTGGATTTGGGAAAGGAGACCCAGATGTGAAGCTTTGCAGGGTGGAAGTGAGTGCAGGAGGCTGGAGTCCCAGATCCCCAGGCATCCGTGTCTGCAAGGCTGTGTCAGCACCGTGCAAGACGGAAGAACCCACACGAGGGCGGGTGATGACGCCAGGCGTCAGGGCGGAACTGCCGCCCAGGTCTCCTTCTGCGGGACCAGGGACAAAGCTGACCTTGTGAGCTCCGCAGGCCACAGCCAGGTTGGTTTGAGGATGCAGGACCGAGCAGGGCTGAAATCACAAGGCCGAGAAAGGGCCTGGGAGAGAAGCTGGCAGTGGAAACCCCGTGGGTGCGCTGCAGCGTCTAGCATGGAGGACGGCAGGGGCAGAAACCAGAAGCGCTCGGCTGGTATGGGCAGCATGGTCAGGTGGCCAGGGCAGCGGCAGTAGCAGCAGCTCCATTTCTCTCATCTTCTGTGATTTCCAAAGTGCTTTTCCACATCCCAGCCCATAAAAGATTGGGATGGGCAGGTGGTATCTGCCCGGACTGAGGGGAAACCGAGGCTCAGAGAGGACAGGGCAGAGGACATTGTCCACGATAGCCCAGCTGGAAAGTGTCGCAGCCTAGATGAGAACAGAGCCTCTCGTGTCAGACCCCGAGCCCTTTCCCGACCCCTTCCGGGTCCAGCAGGAAGAATCAAGGCAGCAGCAATGACAGTAACTATAGCAGCAGCTGCTGCCGTTACTGAGGACGTACTAGGTGCTGGGCTCGGTTTCTCTGTGTTAAAACAGATCCTCACATCCACCCTGCAAGATGGGCCTTTGTGCCCCTCATTTGACTTACAAGGAAACAGAGAGGGGGAGTCATGTAGCTAAGGCCACACAGCTAGGGAGTAGCAGTGTCAGGAGTTGAACTTGGTTCTGTGGGACCCCCAAATCCACCCTCCTTCCATTCTGCCACTTGGCTTTGAGGCTCTGAGCCAAGGTCAGGGCGTTGGGCTTGGCTTGGTGCCTGGCAGATCTTTGGAAGGATGGACGGAGGGGTGAGGGGCTAAATGAACGGATGAACGGTGTGAGTGAACGGCAAAGCCGTCAGGTCGGCAGGCAGCTGGGCATGTTGTGGTCTTTCTCTCCTAGACTCCAGAATTTTCCACCAGCCAACCCAACAGCAAGTCCAGCAGTGGCACCAGCTCTGTAAGCCAGCAGATTTCCCAGGACACCCAGTCAAGCTCTCCTGGGAGCTCAGACATTCTGGGCAAGGACAGCGAGGGGGCGGGCAGCACCAGCCCTGGGACGATGACCACCGCCAATGGGGAGAAGGCCCCGGAGCTGGGCTCTGGGGGGACACCAGCCAAAAAGACCCTGCCCTTCAAGAGGGGTGTGAGGAGGGGCGACGTGCTGCTGATGGTGGCCAAGCTGGACCCGGACTCAGCCAAGCCGGAGCAGAGGACCCCTCCCCCTTGCAAGACTCCACCCCCAGCCACAGACCCTGGTGGGGGCAAGAAAGGGGAGAACGCAGGGACTCCTTGTGGCCCCCAGGCCAGCACTGAGCATTTGGCCCCGAAAGCTGAGAAGACCCGGACTGGGGGCCTTGGGGGCACAGACCAAGGGACTGTGCTACTGACAAAAGGCAGGAAGGGCCAAGGCACAACGGGAAAGGGGGATGGGGGTCCCCAGACCAAAGGGCCCACAGGGGGTGAGCCCCAGGGCAAAGACGGGCAGGGGACCAGCCCCCAAGCCCAAAGGCCCAGTGAGGGGAGACTGTCAGGAGCAGCAGAGAAGGAAGGAGGGGACCCCCCAAGGAAGGTGGAAAAGGAGACCCTCTCCAAGGATGCAGGGAGTGAAGGGAAGCACGCTGCGCCCAAAATACAGGCGAGGAAGTGGGGAGGGTTCCTGGGCAGAAGGAGCAAGTGGGATGGTCCCCAGAGCAAGCAGGGCAAGGAAGGTGAGCTCCCGAGTGGGGCGGAGGAGAAGGATGAGCCGCAGAGCAAGGCGGGGAAGGGAAAGGCCAGCGAGCCGGAGGGTGAGAAAGGAAAGGCGGGACAGCCTCAGAGCAAATCTGGGGAGGCAGGTGGAGCACGGAGTCCGACAGAGAAGGGCTGTAAGGCCCCAGGGGAGGTGGATGCAAGGGGGTTGTCGCCTGCAGCGAAGGAGCGCTGGCCAGAACGCCCAGCGCAGAGAGCCCGGGAGCCCTGCGATGGGGGCGGCGCCCGGCAGGGGGCGCTGGAGGGACGCGGGCAGCCGGCTCCGGCGCAGGATGCAGACAGGCCTGGGACACGCGCAGAGAACCAAGTCGGGCCAGCCCCGCGGGAGGAGGGCGCAGGAGGCCCCAGCGGAGACTCAGACCAGGTGAGGTGGCTGCAGCCCTCCCCTCGGAGTGGGGCGGGACCAACGGGGCTCCCTGGAGGTGCAGTCAGGGGAAAGAGCTGCCCGGGGGGTGGACACAGGGCGGACAGGGGATGGAGAGGGACTTGGAGACCGGTGGCTGGACCAGCACTTCTTCCTTGAGGAGTAAGGATTTTGAGGCTCCCACTGGCCCCCCGCCCCGGGGTGAGAGTCCCCATAAAATTAGGGAAGGTCTCCAAAACGAGAGTCAGCCCCTCGTGGTGACATGGTTGAGCTTACTTACAATGTCATACTATAGCTTTCAAGCTTGGGGTGGGATACAGAGCAGTTTGCTAAAAATGCAGATTACCGGGCCCATCTGGGAGGTTCTCGTTCAAAAGGCAAGGGGTGTCAGGAGAAATGTGCATTTAAATAATCACCCCACATCCCACCCCACGCCTCCCAGGACCCAAGAGATTCTGATTTAGGGGTTCCAGCCCCACACATGGGGTGGGAGACGGGGGAGGGGAGGGTGTCATCTGCTGGCTTAACTCGTGTGATCTTCACTCTCAGGCACCCGAGGACAGGTGGTACGAGGCAGAGAAAGTCTGGCTGGTTCAGAAGGATGGATTCACTCTTGGTAATTAGGGTCTAGGGGTCGTCTCTTCTTGCGCCCTGCTGTTGCTGCTAGCTGTATTTGCTGGGTTCTGAGCACACTTTGGGGGAAAGGAGCCGGAGATTAGGGCAGAGATATGTGGCTTTTGGGGGCGGTGGGAAGGGCATGGATAGTCAACAATCATTTCACCCCTGACAGCTGGTCTACAGGGTGCTGTTTTCAAAGGCATTTGAGCCTTGATAATTAATTAATTAACTAAGTCATTAATTAAATAAGCAACAAGCATATTTAGTTCCTATGAGTTCTTCAAGGAACTCCTAATCTAGTGCAGGTGGGTAAATAGATTTTTTTTTTTCTCATGAGCCCACTTCTGTCGATTAGTTGTGGCTGATGGCTGCACTCTGCTGAGAAGCCATGCAGAATCCCAGGCAGATCACTGCTGGGAAGAGTGATTAGTGATGTCTGTCCTGGGCACAGGAAGGGGAAATGGCAGTCTGTAGGCCATTACCTGCCATCCCAGGTCTGGATGAGATGCGTCTGTGCACCTAACCTTCTGGTGGGGTGCCTGCTCTGTGCCTGGCACTGTGCCGACTGGTAAAAGCCCAAGGTGAGTCAGACTCAGCCTGTCCTTAAAGGGTTTAGGTCATAATTTAGAAATGTCCATGTGACTAGACCCCATGGGGAGAAGATGTAGCCCCTTTCTGACCTGTCCTGAGCGTCCTCTCCAGCTCCCTGGCCTGGCTCAGAGCCTCTCTCCTCTCCTGCCCTTTCCTCTTCTCCATTCTCTGGGCGGTCCCACCAGCCACAGTGCTAAAGCCAGATGAGGGGACGGCCGACTTGCCGGCAGGAAGAGTGCGACTCTGCATCGATTCTGACAAAACCATCACCGAGGTGGATGAGGAGTATGTGCATCGGGTGAGTCCCCGTCCCCCTCTCTGCCTGCTCAGTACCCTCCTTCCCCACCCCTGCAAGAGATTTCCTTCTATCTGACTGAATATATCACTTTGGCTTGATGCCCTGGAGGGAGTTATAGGGAAGAACCCCATTGAACCCATTGCTTTACTGGAGGGATATTGTTAGGAGACATTCACTCTGTCCTATGGTATTCCCTTTATGAGGACACATCAAGAGACATGGTTTTCAGGTCTTGGCTCTGGGAGTTCTTCTGACTGACCCAAGAAAAGTGATTGTTTTTCATTT
Source organism: Lepilemur ruficaudatus (assembly GCA_963574885.1). Classification (NCBI taxonomy): domain Eukaryota; kingdom Metazoa; phylum Chordata; class Mammalia; order Primates; family Lepilemuridae; genus Lepilemur; species Lepilemur ruficaudatus. The sequence goes on along the minus strand of CAUYRT010061565.1, from coordinate 28,634 downwards.
TGTGTACATTGCAAACCATGCTACAGAGCATGTTTCCTTTTTCACTCTGGCTGCCAGGGAACTCAGAGCCAAATCTGCTGCTTACCATTACCCATAGCATGGGTTCCAAAGGCCTATATTTTGGGCAGCAATCTTTCTTGCAGGTTTACTTTTTCAAAAATTTTTTTGCATATATTTTTGTTGTATACCATAAATCCTTTTGAGGACAAGTTAGAGTATAATGATAGAAAATGAGGTCTTGTCCTGCCTTTTTTCCACCCTTCACAGCCTATTCATTGAGAAGAAGTTTTCTTCTTTGCTCATCTGCATTCCTCTCTGCTCCTCCTCTGCCCACCTCAGATCCTCCTCTGCCACTGATGTTAGGAGTTTGCAGAGGTTCAACACCCTTAGAAGAAAGGCTGATCCATAAGACAGCTCAAGCTTGACCCAAACCCCAGAGCACTGGGCCCAGAAAACTCCCTGAACCTGGAAAGAACAATAGGAAGTTCCTTAGAATGGATGTCTCAAGGAGCAGCTGCAAACATCCCTTTCTTCTCAAAGCGTGGTTAGGCAGATTTCCAAGGGATGAAAAAAGGGTGGGTTATTAGGTCAATAAGGTGGTCTGGCTGGTGGCCTCCTTCCCTTGGTATCACAGAGTGAATTGAGGGCTCCCTGCTAAGACCCAGGAAAGCAGGAGACAGCAGCGGACACTCGCCCACTCTGGAGCATCGTCTGTCTTTTCGTGGTATTTGAGATACAGAATGTGCTTTGAATTTTGTCTAGTCTGCCATGAGAGCATTTCCCCTCATGGTGCAGGGAGGCAGGAGGGAAGGATCAGAGGGAAGAGGGGGTGCTGCTCAGGTTGCACAAAGGGCGAGGAGAAGGGGTGGCCCTGTTTTACTTGTAGGGTTTCATCGCCCCCTCTCCAGAGCCATTGTGTTCTGTTCTGGGCTTTGGTGCAGCTCTCACGCCATGAGCTCACGTGTGCGTGCGTGTGTGTGTGCGTGTGTGTGTGTGTGTGTCAGGGGGCCATGGTGGTGTGGTTGGGGCCCAGGAGGCCAGAGGAGACTCTGTGTGATGGTTCGCAGGCCAACCCCCCCGAGCTGGACCACGTTGAGGACCTGACTTCTCTCATCAGTGTCAACGAATCCAGTGTCCTGAACACGCTTCTGCAGCGCTACCGGGCTCAGCGGCTGCACACCTGCACGGGGCCGGACCTGATCGTGCTCCAGCCCCCGGGGGCCTCGGCACCCTCTGCGGGGAAGGTGAGGTGGGGCTGCGGGGGCAAAGGGGTGGGGGATCCCTCTGCATCCTGGGGGACAGCAGAACCTCCAGAGCTCCTGGTAAGCCTGCCCGTGAGCAGCATCCCGCCAGAGATGACATTCTGGGGCATCGAGGGCATCGCGGGGCACCAAGGACCATGGGACCCCCCACTCCCTAGAGGGGAAAGATACGTAAGTCACTGTTAGGACAACAGCAGTGTTAAAGGTAATAATAATGAAAGAAAACAGTGAATGAGTACTGACTCTACCAAACACTGCTTCAAGCACCTTCAAGTATTATCTCAACTAATTCTCACATCTATCCGAGAAAACGGGTTCTATTGTTAGCCTATTTTACAGATGGAAAGAGCTGGCTGACACCAGCCACTCATGTGGCTGCAAGCAGAGGAGCTGGGATAAAGCCCGGCTCTGCGCCTCACCCCACTCCAGAGATCCCCCAGGAGTCCTGACACCCACATCGGTGGGGAAGCAGGCCCTTGGGTTCTGATTTTTGATTTTTTCCCTGGGAAGCGGAGAAATGGCCAATTTTTGTCAAGATGGGCAGTCTCGCAGCGCCACCTCGTGGACGAACGAGGCACCACGGCCGAGTCAGCGGCTCCCGCGGGAGGTGGGCGGGGGTGTGATGTCAGCTCTCTCGCACGCGGTGACAATGACGCCGCTTTTACTCTGAGCGTGGTGGTGGCAGCTCCTGGGGACTTCTAGCAGAGCAGGGGCATGATGCGACTGAGGCTGTGAAAGGGTCCGCTGGCCGCTGGTGGGAGATGGATGGAAGGCTGCGCGGTGGCGGGGGAGACCTGCAGGAGGCAGGCAAGGTGCGTCGCGCCAGGACCGGTCGGGAAGGCACAGGCCCCCGGGACACCCGGTGCCCGGGAAGGATCGCGATGCTTCTCTGGCCTCGGTTTTCTCATCTGTCCATTGAGGATGGAAAGCCGCATCTTGTCCTCTGCAGGGAGCGGAGCAGGGCAAACCCACTCCTAGTCCCCAAGCAATGCTAGATCCATTAAAGAAGAAGCAGTGTCCCTGTGCGCCCCCCACTACGACTTCTCTTCTCTGGGATGTCCACCCCCCCACACCGCTTCAGGCGCTCCCCAGGCCTCTCCCAGTGTTGCTGTCCGTGGTCAGGGGCCCGGGAGGCCTTAGCAGCTCCGAGGGGGCGGCGCCCGCAGGTGCCCATCCCCTCCCTGCTGTGCGCGCTTCTGCTCCTGCTCCTGCGACCCCAGGCCTCTGCGCCCTCCGCACGGCTGCGTGACTCCCCCGGCTCCCTGGACGTCCCTGGAAAGGTTGTTCTCTTCAGGTCCCGACAGCAAGTCGGGTCTGCGTCGGCCACGCTGGACCAAGGCATCGGAACTCAGGCACAAGCGCCTAAAAGTGTGGGATCCGGGCCCCGCCCTGCCCGCACCCCAACCCTCCGCCACCTCCCGCCCTTCGGCCGAGTCTACCGCTGATTCCCCAAACGGCCACCAGGTGGCAGCACAGACCCGCAGTGAGGTTGGGACCGGGGCCACCCTGAGAATGGGCTGGGTGGAGCCCCGGCCGCGCTGGGAGGGGAGGCTCTGTCACTACGGGTGGCTCCAGCAATGCCACTGGGAGCAAGGCGTGCGCCTGCGGTGCGCAGGTCCTGGTGGGTGTGACCTCGTGGGCACACGTGTGCTCATGCTGCACGCGGAGGCCTCCGTAACCGTCAGGTGCATGTGCCCACGGGCACACAAGGGCCACGTGCACAAAGACAAAGACACGTATGCACGCACGCACCTGTGGGTGCGCCTGGACCTGCGGAATTCTTCGTTCTGCCCTTTAGGCAGTGGGCCTGAGAAGGCTGGTGGATGGAGTGGCCCATCCCTTGAACTTGAGTTTTTCCAGAGTGGGGGTGGCTCTAGGGCTCAGACCCCCGGACCTTCTGTCTGCCTCATGCCCAGAAGCTGTGTCTAGCCAGCGTGGGGGCTTGTTCCACCTCATCTGCGTTAAGATCCCTGTGTTTGGCATTAGGATAGGGACCCATTACTGGGTCCATTCCTGAGGGTCTTGGAGCAGGAAAAGCCAGCAGTGGATTAGGGGTGGTACCCCCAGACCCAGCTGGAGGTCCGGGCTCAGGGGAGGACCACCACACTGGCGTTTGTGCCAAGGCGCTAGGGAGGCAGATGGAGCCTTGCTGGACCCAGCGGTCACCCGCTCAGCATCTCAGGCTTGGACATCCCCCTCCAGTGGGACTCATGGCCCCTGTTCCTTTGGGTGCCCTTCCACTGACCTCACAGTCACCTCTTGCCCTTGTCCCTCCTCCCTAGAGGCCATCAAGGTCACCACTGACCTCCGTGCTGCCAAACCCAATGTCCCGTCTCTGGTCTCTGGACCCTCAGCAGCACTTGCCCCTCCTCCTGGAAACACTCGCTCCCTTGGCTCTGCTCCCCTGAGCCCCTCCTGTCCCCCGGCCCTCCCTGCTGCCGTCTGTGTGATCATCCAGGCCACTCCCTGTTGGGGTGCCCCAATCCCCACTCTCCTCCTCTCTAGATGCCCACTTCCTTGGTGACCTCACCTGGGTGACCTCACCCGGGCATGTGGCTCTCCAGTGACTGACCTTTGAGCGAATTGAAGAATTTGCTTTGCTGATCATCTGTCTCTTCCTGCAGAAACCAAGCCCCAGAGAGGCAGGAGATGTCTTTCTTTTCTTAAGGTCGGGTTTATTGAAGCATAATTTACATACAGTTCAATTCTCCTTTTCAGCGTACAGTTCTGTGAGTTTTGACAAAGGTGTGCCGTTGTGTAACCGCCTCCACAAGCAATGACAAGTCAGTGCCAATCACCCCCAAAGTTCTCTGGGCCCCCCTGTGGTCAACCTGCCCCTCAAGTTCCACCCTTGGCAGCCACTGATCTGGTCTTTGTCACTATGGTTTTGCCTTTTCCAAAAAACCGCTATATAAATGGAATTGCATGGTGTGTGACCTTTCAAATGGCTCCTCTCACTCACCGCTGTGTGGTTGGGATCCGCCCGCGCTGTGGCGTCTGTCTGTAGTCGGCTTCTTTCTTTTACTGTACGGATGTGCTCGTTTACTTATCTGTTCACAGGGTGACCCGTTGTCCCGGTTTGCCTGGGACTGACGTATTTTCTGGGCCACGAGACTTTCCATGGCTATCCCAGGATAGTTGATTACCCCAGTTCCCTAGTCCCAGTACATTTGGGTTGTTCCTAGTTTTTGGTGATTCTGAAAATATATTTGATATAACCGATGACATGGAGGGTTTTTGTGATCAGAGATTTTCATTTCTTTGGGGCGGATACCTGCACTGGGGTTGTGGGATCGCATGATGGGTGTACGTCTCATGGTATAGGATACTGCCCAACTGCTGTCCAGAGTGGCTGTGTGATTTAGCATGCCCGCTAGCACCGTGTGAGAGTTCCCCGTGCTCCACAACTTCACTAGAACTTGGTCATGACTGTTAAAAAATTTCTTTCATCATTGCAATAGGCCTATGATGGTATCTGCTTGTGGTCAGTGGGATTTCCTTGCCCGTTTTGTGTGCTGTTGTGCCCAGTGTGCCTGCTACACAGTAGACATGCAAAGAATTTTTTTACTGATTAGGGAATGATTGAATGGGTGCAATGGATGGGGTTTCAGGCATTGCCGAAGTGTGTTATGGCAAAGACACAGCACACATACCACCAATACCCCAATGTGCCAGGCCGTGTTTCCATGGCAGACATCATTAATCAATTGCACCCTTGTATCTGGCTGCCTTGTTTCAGGCAGATGCCATCCATTGATTTGAGTAGCCAATGAGATGGATTTCATGGGCTGATGAAGCTCTCATTCAAGCCTCCAACAGCTAAAGAGGAGACCCAGGCTCAGAAAAGAGTCATAGGTTGCCCAGTGACTCACAGGACCAGACACATAGGCGGGGCTCTTCCCAGTAAAATGCTGAGACTTGACAAGGTTGGAGGAGGATGGGAGGCAGGGACATGGATTTGGCCCCTCGACCTGGGGCAGGTCACTGTCTTGGAATGCTCCTGAGTCAATGGCTGGGCGGGAAGGCTGACGCCTGGGATCTTTCTGCAGGTGCCCAAGGGCCGCCGGGATGGCCTCTCTGCCCACATTGGCTCCCTGGCCCAGCGGGCATACTGGGCGCTGCTGAGCCAACGGAAAGACCAGAGCATTGTAGCCCTTGGCCGGAGTGGCGCCGGGAAGACCACCTGCTGCGAGCAGGTCCTGGAGCACCTGGTGGGGATGGCAGGCAGTGTGGAAGGCAGGGTCTCAGGTACAGTGGTCTCCAGGTGACATGTATTGGGGGGCAGAAAAGGGAGTGTTGGAGAGGGGGATGCTGGGCTGCCCCTTCTTATATCCACTCAGCCAGCATTGGCTGAGCACCAGATACATGCAGACCCCGTGCTTGCAACGGGGCAAGGCTGCCCCTAGGTCAGTGGACACATTCATCCCAATTAGAATAAACTACACCTTCTTTAAGACATTGACAACCATCTGCTGAACAATCATCGTACACTGACATTGTTAGAACTAGACACTTGACTGCCATCTGCTGGGCAATCAATCACAAATCTTTGATAATGTAATGTGAATGAGGCACCCCTTGGATGTGGTGTCTTGGTGCAGTGTGCAACCTGCTGAACTGTACAGAGAACTCAACAAGTAAAGAGAGAAGGGCAGAGCCTATGCTTAGGAAGAACCAAAAGCCAGAGGAAAAATTGATCTGTACATAGGCACCAAACTTAAATGTGCTGCAGAAAGTGCTGGCAGAGCAGATGGGGGAAGAGACCGAGGAAACGCAGAGGAGGGGTGCACAGGGACTTTCTTGAGGAAGTGATATTTGAGGTGGGCCTTCAAGAAAGAGTGCCAATTAATAATAACGAGTACACTATTAATAATGATCATAACAAACACTTGCTGAGGACTAATGTGCCAGGACCTATTCCAAGCATATGAGCTTACTCATTATTTAACACAGCCCTATAAGGTAGAAATTATTATTTGAATTTTATAGGTTGAGGGCACTGAGATTCAGAGAGGTTAACTAGCTTGTCCAATGCCACACAGCAAATCCATCCCAGAGTTGAGATTCAAACCCAAGCCGTCTGGTTCCAGAGGTGTAAGCACTGGGCCAATGTTCTCAACCTTTCTTTCATAATTGATCCTCCCAAGGAGGCTTTTAAGACATTTTCCCCTAATCATTCCCGTACCACGGAATTTTAATTCCACAATAAACCATATATTTATTTACGTTGTATATGTATACCTGTGCTGTATACGTAAGAAAAGTAAAATTTTTTCATCACCACCTCTAAGAATCAGTTTTTGCCCACTTTGTGGGCAATATCCTCCCATGGAGAATACATGACCGAGTGATGCTGTGTTTCTAATAATAATAAATGTGATAGTAACAGCACCACCTTTGGAGCACTTTCTAAGCATTTAGCATCATTAAATGTTTTAGGTTCTATTATTATCCCCATGTTGCAGATAGGCTATCTGAGGCTCAGGGAGGCTAATTCATTGGCCACAAATCAGGTAACTAGCCAAGGGCAGAGCCCATGTTCTACCTCTCTTAACCCCTGGGATACACTGCTTCTCCCCTAGGGTTATCCCAGCGCTTTACTGAGCATCTACCATATCCCTGGCCCACACGAGGAGCTGGGGTTGGCATGGGAGGGGGCACCAGTCTCTGTCCTCTCAGAATGTAGTTCTGCTGTGAGTGCATGTGTTTGAGGGTGGGAGTCAGGAGAGGCTGGATCCAGGTGCCCAGCACAGTGCTTGTTCCATAGTAGGGACCCAACAAATAGCTGTGGAGGGCCATAGGGCTTTGCAAGCCTGCTTCCCTGAGTGTGGGCTCCAAACGGTGTCGCTGTCACTTCCTCCTGGGCTCTGTCAGGCCCATGAGGCCTTCGGGCAGCCCCTGTCACCCACATTGTGCCTATCTCAGGCCTTTCTAGACTGAGACCTGCTTCTCCTTCGCCTCAGTTCGGGGTGCAGGGCCCGCCAGCAGTCGGTGCTCTGTGAAATGTGTGTGTGAGCTGGGAGGGGGTCCGGTGGTAGGTTGCCCACAGGACGCCCACCTGGAGCAGGGGCCCGGAGGGAGGATGGACCCGTGGGAGGCGGGGTTGGCAGCCTCTGGGCCATGCATGACACCTGGCCCCATGTCCCCACAGCGGAGAAGATCCAAGCCGCCTTCACCGTCCTCCGGGCCTTTGGCTCTGTTTCCACGGGCCACAGCCACCACGCCACCCGGTTTGCCATGGTGATGTCGCTGGACTTCAGCACCACAGGCCGCGTCACGGCCGCTCAGCTCCAGGTGAGGCCTCTGGGTGGACAGGCCAAGCGGTCCCTGGGACTGCTGGGTCCGCAGCCCTGCCAGCTGGGATGCTGGGATGTGCCTGAAGTGGTCACCGACCCCCTAGCCGTGTGACCGTTCCCCCCCAACCTCACTCAGTGTCCTGGAACATCCTCTCCCGGAGCAAGCCAGCCCGTCTGTGCTTCGGCCCGTCTCGGGGATGAAATATTCACGAGTAAATACATAACTCAGCCGCTCATTAGCCGGGTCTTAGGAGCGTAAGCCGAAACCAAACAGACTCCTGCCGGCCTCGTGCGGCAGTCCGTCTGCGACCAACACATGGCCTGTTTGTCCCCATCTCCAGAGTCACCCAGGCCCCTCAAACGTTCTGTTTGCACAGAAAATAGGATTAGGTTATTAGAAGGGCTGTTTGTACGTGGAGCTGGGGTAATGCACAGACTCAAGGAAAACTCCTCGGTGCCACTTAAGTCCCCTTCCTGTCCCGGTCCTGAAATCCCACCATTAGTCACCACTGGGGCCAAAGCGTTAAAGGCTCCTGTTGAAAAGGGACACGGGGGAGACAGCTCCATTTGAGACCTTCCTTGGTACGAGCCCATCATGGCAGTGGGTTTCCTAGGCCGACTCGGAGTTAGCAAGGCAGAGGGAGGGTGAGTTCCAGCGATGTCTGGAGCCTGAGACACTTCCTCCAGGAGAGGGTCAGCATAGGGTACCCCGATGGGCCACTGGGCAGCGGGGCGCCCGCGTGGGCAGATGCAGCCCAAGCACTGACCAGGCACCCCGTCCGTCCCCGCAGACGATGCTGCTGGAGAGGAGCCGCGTGGCCCGGCAGCCGGAAGGGGAAGGCAACTTCCAGGTCTTCTCCCAGATGCTGGCTGGGCTGGACCTGGATCTCAGGTGAGCACCCAGGCCGGCGGAGGGCGGTGTGGACAAAGAGCACCTGCTCTGCAGGGACTCAGCGCGGGCTGCGCTTCTGCCCGGAGCTGAGGAGCGCTGGGGTCCAGGGGTGAGGAATGGGGCCCCCAATTCCAGCTGCCTGGGTATGTGCTGCTTGTGGGCTGGGTGACCTTGTTCCCACGTCATCCACTCTGAACCTCAGTTTCTTCCTCTGTAAAGTGGAAATATCTTGAATAGGTCTTATAGGATTAAGTGAGATAATTCACATTCAGCTCTTTATGCATGTGTGTCGGGGGCTGAAAGCTGACTGCCGAGATAGTGGCATGTGGGAAGAGGGCAGGAAGGAGCAGACCCCAAGTCTTCCAGAAGTTTCTAAACTTTGTGGGAGCCGTGGATGCCTACGAGGGTGTGCCCACATAGGGTGCCTCAGGATGGACCATGAGCTGGGTAGTCAGACGAGCCTCACTTTGGAGGGCTGCCTAGGGGAGGTGGCCCAGGGAGTCATCTCTGCCCTTCCCCAGTGCTACAGGGCATCCCTGGGCATGTGGCTTCCTGTCCCAGAGCCTCAATTTCCTCATTTGTGGATGAACAGGCCAGGTTCTATGGCAGCTCCGGGGAGAGGACAGAGCTGGGTTTCCCATGCAAGTGGGGATAATGGGTGGTTCGTCCCTCCTGAGCCCCTCATTTTTGTCCCCCTGCCTCCCCGTCATCTGAAGGGCGGGCTCAACCTGCCCTGCCTGTCCTTTCTAAAGCTGGAGGGACAACTGTACTTCTCCACTTGCTGGCTGTGTGACCTTGAGCTGGTGACTTTACCTCTCTGAGCCTCCCTTTCCTCATCTATAAAATGGATGAGATTATACCTACTCTGAGTGTTGTTGTGAGGGTTACAGAGTGCACAGGTAGACAATAATGCTTTGAATAGTGCCTGGACATAGCCAGGGCTTTGTGTGTGCCTGTTGCTGTTTTTTGGAGGATGTGATCCTCCCTGACAGCTCCCCAGGCCCGGCCCATGTGTGTGCTGGAAGAGACTAACTTTGAAGGCGGAAGGATGTGGGTTTGATGCTGGTTTTGCCCCATGTGGGCTTCTCTGAGCCTCAGTTTCCCCTTCTGTAGAATAGGTACAGCAGAGGATGCCAGGCCCAGTCCAGGGGGCTCTCAGTGGTGGTGGGTCTAGCCTAGGTGAGTTCGGCATCCTTAAGGCTCAGGCCAAAGCTGCCTCTGAGAGGAGAGGAAGTGGCCGCTCCAGATAAGTTTCAGGGACCCCAGAGAGTAAAGTGCTTGGAGCAATTCAGACCCCTTAGGGAATCATGGTCATTCAGGGGGCCCCTGGTCATCCCCAGTTTTCTCTTTTTCTCTACCTCTGCTACTGCCAGGCTGGTCCCTCACCCATATGGAAGCTTCCAAAGGGCAAAAGTTGGTTCCCACTTCCACAAAGTTCTCTTTTTTCTCCCAAGCACTCACGTGGCAAACTCTTGTTCATCCTTCAAAACCCTAACCCAAGTCTCTTTTTTTAGAGGAGTGCTGCCTGATTCTTGCACCTCAGTTTCCTTTTTATACCACTTTGGTGCCTGGTGTGTGCTTCCGGTTCAGCACCCGCCATGCCTGGGTGTACGGGTCTCCCTTCCTCACCAGATTGTCTGAAAGATCTTGGAATCAGGGGCCCTGCATTCCTCCTTTCTCCCTCCCCAGTACCTAGCATAGAGCTTGGACTGGGTAGATGCTTCTTATTTATTTCTCAGTTTGAATGTCCAGCTAACAGAAGAGAGTGTGGGGAAAATACAGAGTGCTCACTCTGTGCCAGGCTGGCAGTGTGAGTTTACGTGCAATATCTCATTTAATTCTGTGAAGCAAGGAGTAGAATGCCCATTTTACAGGTGAGGAAAAGTGAGCCTCAGAGAAGAGGCATAGCTTGGCTGCTAAGTGGCAGAGCTGAGGTTGGACTCAGAGCCTATCTGATAAGGGCCCCTCAAGGACACGAGGGGGAGGAGAGGGGTGGAGTCTGCAGAGGACTAGGGGAAAGGACACTGAAGGACCCAGAACCACAGAGTTCTGGGGCCCAGTGAGAAAACTCCACTTTCCAGGAATCATTTGAGTCTGCGTGGGGCTCGGGGGACCCTAAGCTGAGCTCTGTGATGCTCTTGTGAGTGGCGTGTGCCTCGAGAGGGGCAGGGGGCACAGCTGTACCCCCATTTCCCCCAGCTTGCATTCTCCAGGCCTGCGGTAGTGGCAGCCCCTCTGCAGACCCCACTCTCTTCCAGTTTGAACACTGGAAGGGGCCTTAAACATCATGTCACTTTACGAAGTGCAGACCGAGGCCTGGAGAGGGGTGAGCAGCGGGACAGCACCAGGAATCCGGGCTCTGGGGGCCAAAAGACCTCAGTCCGACTCCTGGCTGCAAGTTTTCCAGCTGTGAAATCTTGGGCCAGGTACTAACTCTCAGTGCCTCCGTTCTGTCACCTCTAAAATAGGAATCATATTTGTACCCATTGAGTGGGGCTGTCATGAGTAGTCTTAGAACTTAGCATACAGCAAGGACTCATTCATGCTGACTGTTCTAATATTATCCTTGAGTGGAGTCTCCTAGCTGATTAGAAGAAGACCTTGGATTAGAACCTGTTCCCCTGGTTTTGCGCCATGACTCTTTCTTCTGGGGTGCCCCTGGCTCTTAGGAAGGGCCAAGCAAGGGCAGTGGTGGAGGAATCTTTGGGAGGTTGGAGAAATTCCTGGGAAGACCTGGTAGGACCAAGGCCTGGGGCGGCCATGGGGCTGCCTGGGTCATTACGTGACGCTCTGCACTGGGGTGACCACCTGCTCTGCAAGGTCACTGATGTGGGTCCCTTTTCTGCTTTCAGGACGGAGCTGTACCTGCATCAGATGGCAGACAGCAGCTCCTTTGGCATGGGCGTGTGGTCCAAGGTAAGGAGGGGTCCTCATGCAATAAACAAACAAACAAATTTAAACCCATACCTCACACCATATACAAAACTTAACCAAAAAAAAAAAAAATCATAGACCTAAATATGAAACTTAAAACCACAAAATATTTCTAGAAGAAAACAGGAGAAAAATCTCTGTCACCTTGGATTGGGCAAAGTTTCTTAGATGGGACAGGTAACATCAAAAGCACAGTCTGTAAGAGAAAAAATTGACGTCATCAAAATTAAGAACTTCTGCTCTTTGAAAGACTCTGTTAATATGAAAAGGCAAGCTGGTCTGTGAAAATATCTGATAAAGGATTTGTGTCCAGAATATAAAAATCACTCTCAAATTCGTAAATAAGACCACCTGAAAAACAGATTGGCAAAAGATTGAACATGCACTTCACCAAAGGAGATAAATGCGTATCAAATAAAGCACATGCAAATATGTTCAACATAACTAGTCATTAAAGAAATTAAAATAAAACCACAATGGGATACCACTACGCAATCAGTAGAATGGCTAAATTTAAAAAGATTGATTGTAGGAAGTGCTGGTGACCATATACCTTTTATATGACATACCATTCTACTCTAGATATTTAAGCAGAAGAATGAGAGTGGATGTTCATACAAAAATTTTACATGAAAATTCACAGCAGTTTTATTGTAGCCCAAACCTGGAAACCACCCAAAATGTCTATCCACAGGTGAATGGGCGATACATTGCAGTATATCCATACAGTGGAATACTATACAGCAATGAAAAGGAGTGAACTTCTATATCAAAGAACATGGATGGGTCTCAAAAGAGTTATGCTGAGTGACAAATCCCAGATGAGAGTACAACTATACGATTCCATGTTTGGGACCATGAAAACGTCCGCTAATCTATAGTAACAGAAGGCAGGTTAATGGTCACCTGGGATTGGGAGGGGGTGAAAGGATTTCAAAAAGGGACTTTTGGGGGCGATGGATATGTTTGCTGTCTTTATTGTGATGATGGATTCATGTGTGCATATGTCAAAACTTATCTGATTGTACATTTGAAAGATGAGCAGTTTACCTTTTGCCAATTATACTTTAAGAAAGCTGCTACACACACAGACAGACAGCCAGACAGACACACACACACACACACATTGCGGGATATTATCCACAGATGATTCAATTACTGTGGGGTGGGGCCTGAGAACTTGCATTTCTCAGAAGTTCCCAGTAAATGCCGATGATGCTGCTGGTCCAAGGGCCCCAGGTTGAGAACTGCTGTCGTGGCATCTGTTTCTGCAGTGGGTGGGGTGGGGTTGTGGCTCTCCCATCTTTACGTCCCGGGGGCTAATCTCCTCTTCACCTTCTGACACCTCGTTCCTTGGGGGGAGACCCTCCAGCGTGTTCTTTGTTCATACTCTTTTTCCCCAGCACTAGGGGGCTGAAGGTGCCCAGACCTTGACCTTGAAGGCGAAAGATGAGAAGTTACCTCAGCACTGGGTTTTCTCATCCATTTAATGAGTTTTGGCGAAATACATCTGTTTGAATCAGCAAGGGGGTGGTTGTTTGTTTTCCTGTTGTTTTTGGGGAGGAAAAAGGGCCCAAGCTGGGCCCCTGCGAGCTCTCCCCAGCCTGCCCTGTTTGTTAACAGTCTGCATAAAGGAATTGGTCACAGTGTGAATTCGTGTCAAGAAAGCATTTGAAGTGGTTTTCCTTTTTTCCTGTGTTTCTGTGGGGCAGATTTTTCAGACCAATTGATTTGCAGGAGCCGGTAGGGTGTTCCTTTGTTCTCTCTCTGCTACCTGGCAGGTATCAAGGGGATGTTTTCTCTGTTCTTTAAGAACAAAAATAAAGTCTGCAAACTCACTGGTCTTTGATACAGACCTGGGCTTGTTCCTAGGGTTGGGCTATTCAGGGCCAGTCTCATTAAGGGAATCTGGAGGTCAGGAAATGGCCTCCAAGAGTGAGAGCCGCTAAGTATGAGCCCCCAAGGCTTTCAGATTTAGCAAAAAATAATACGGGATGCCTGAGTTAAATTTGAATTTCGGACAAACATCAAATAACGTTTTGGTGTAAGCAGGTCCCCAGTGTTGCACGGGCAAGCCTGAAGGGTTGGGAGTGTATCAGGGAAGGCTGCCAGGAGGAGGTGACCAGGAGCTGGTCCTGGAAGAAGAATGAAATTAGACAGATGCAGTGAGGCCAGTATTCTCACTCTGCCAAATATTGCTGGGGCGGCATACTTATACAATAAAAAAAAAAAATCCATGTTTTATCTGAAATTCAAATTTCACTGGTCTGCATTTTATTTGGCAACCCCAATTTCATCCCTGGCTGAGCCCTCCTCTTCCTCTTCTTTCTCCTCCTCCTCCTCCTCCTAGCCAGGACCCCTGACTTTGATGAGTTTTGCTTCTGTTTCATCTGTAGCAGTTGGTTCCATCGTCTGCTGGAAATTCACATGGGGTCTGACAGAACCAGGTTCACATCCCAGTACCAGCACTTAAGCTGATCTTAAGAAGGGACATCATCTCCCTGGGCCTCAATTTCTGCATTTGTAGAAGTGGGATAGTAAGAGTCCCCCTCACCCCCAAATTCAATAAGATAAAGCCAGTGAAGCCCTGGGGCAGTGCCCGACACTCAGCCAACGCCAGGTTTATTATTATTACTAGTGTTATCACGGATGACAGCGTTGGACAAGCTGGGCAGGGCAGGCCCTCGGCGGCCGCGGGGAGGGCTTGTCTCCTGCGCATCGGCTGCCTGGGCTCTCAGGTCCCAGTCCATGCACCCTGGCAGGACATGCCGTGTTTTCTTCTCTTACTGGCTTTCTCTCTTTTCTTGCCTAATTTATATTTTTAATGAAGCATTTGTTTTTAAGACATTAAGTGAATACATACTTCCCGTGGAAAAATCAGAAATCAAAGAAAAACTCGTAAAGACAAAACAAAACGCAAATGCACACACGCTCGTGCAAACCAGGCGAGAGGTGCTGGTAACTTTCCCACTCGGAGAAATCCACTGGTGACATTTCCACGGACTCTCTTCCAGCATTTTCCCTATGAATGTTTTACATAGCTCATCGCAAGCTGGGTAGTGTTAAAACTTTCCTAAGCAGCCGGGCGTGGTGGCTCACGCCTGTAATCCTAGCGCTCTGGGAGGCCGAGGCGGGAGGATCGCTCAAGGTCAGGAGTTCGAAACCAACCTGAGAAAGAGTGAGACCCCGTCTCTACTAAAAACAGAAATAAATTAATTGGCTAACTCAAAATATATAGAAAAAATTAGCTGGGCATGGTGACGCATGCCTGTAGTCCCAGGTACTTGGGAGGCTGAGGCAGGAGGATCATTTGAGCCCAGGAGTTTGAGGTTGCTGTGAGCTAGGCCTATGCCATGGCACTCTAGCCTGGGCAACAGAGTGAGACTCTGTCTCAAAAAAAAACAAAAACTTTCCTAAGCAATCTTTTTAATGACCGTTCATGGAGGAGTCCTGATTACCTGAACTATTTCTCTAATGTCGTCCATTTATAGGGTTTTAAACCTTTCTGAGGCTCTTAGTAATGCGGTGATAAATATCTTTGCGCATCTGTCTTTGGGCCGTTACCCTCTCAGGCTCCCAGCCTCTGTCTAAGGAGATGTCGCCTGTCCTTGTCTCTCCTGCTGTCTCCTTGGTAACAATCCGGGTAGCGGATCACACCGTCTATTTACCTACAGTCTAAGTTCCGTGAGGGTGGGGGTCGCACGTATCTTGTTCACTGCTGAAAAGACAAGGCCACGCGCTCAGCCAGCCCACAGCAAGTGCTCAACGCGTGTTTGTTGAGTGGATAAATGAATGAGCATGCCCAACTCACCACGACTTTGCTACAATCGTGGCTTTTCAGTTTTCTAAGCCTTTGCTACTGTGGTTGGCAGAGATCTGTTCATTAAACTTTGGTTTCTGCCCACTGTGTCATTTCACTAGGTCTTTGGGGGGTCTCGTGTCTTCCTCTGCACCCACTGCCTGGGGCCCGGGAGCTGGAGTGGTTGCTGGGAATCTCAGAGGTCCCAAGGAAAGGATTCGGGAAGCTCCAGGCTCCCATCTGTCAGCCAGCCTGTGCCACCGAGGTCCTCAAATCTGGGATGAGCAGCACCTTGGGTGGACACACTCTCTCCCATCATCTATGGCTCTTACTTGGGGACACTCACCGGCGGCTCATTGTCATTCACTCATCAATAGATATTTATTGATCTTGTTAGATGCCAGGTGCTGGCATGCAGGGGTAACTCAACTGGGTCTCCGTCGTCAAAGGACTCACGTTTGAGAGATGGTCGGGGGCTGCCACGTCCACATCAACAGATCATTCCAAGCAGAAGGGAAGTGTGCCTGAATAGAGGCATGTGTAGGCTGAGGCCAGGCTGGGAGGGGTAGAGGCATATCAGGGAAGGCTGCCTGGAGGAAGCAACCGTGAGCCAGAACTGAACTGAGAGTGAGTGATACGGGTGCAGCGAGGCCGGCTTTCCTGCGACTCTGGGCACTGGCTGCCAAGGTAGAGGTGGGTGGGCAGCTGGAGCAGGGACCCAGGATGGAAGTGCTGAGACCCTCAGTGTGGCGCTGGCCGGCGCTCGGTGGCCGTCCCCACATGCCGACTGCCGGTTCCACGTCTTAGTCCCTGCCCTCGCCGCCTGCCACATTTCAGCTTTTAGGTGGAACTTATTTGAGATCTGCTGAGTGCCAGGACACATTTGAAATCACAAAGCTTTCCTATTATTTTCTTCTTCTCTATAATTTGTTTTTCCGCAACCTAGTCTGGTATTTTTTTTTTAAAAGTTCCTGGCAGCCTTGGTAGTCATAATAATAATAATAATAATAACAACAATAATAATATTCCTTGCCTCCCAGGAGTCTGCTTCTGGCCGTCACAGTCCAGGCGTGGGCTGGAGGGGCATTGATTTCTCATGACGCACTTGTCAACTGCAGAGGAATGGTCTCCAAAGGGCAGGATGGCGGTCACTCACTCGTGCCGGGGCTCTGCCGGGAACTTTCCTTTACTTAATCCATCTAAGGGCCCTTGGAGGCGAGGGATTATGGTTGCATCTGTTTTCCAGGAGTAGCCAGACTCAGAGGTGCAGTGACCTGCCCAAGGGCGTACAGCTTTTAAGCAGCAGAGGCAGACCTGGGGTCCCGGTTGGCCTGACTTCACATCCGGTACTTTTGCTCTTCCCACCCTGTCATTTCCGTCATGTGTCATGGCTGAAGACCATGTGCTTCGGGGTCTGATCCACTGTACACCCCTGGGTCACTTAACCTCCCTCAGCCTTAGTTTTTCCACCTAGGGAATGGGTAGAGCACCACCCAACTCCTCAGGTGACTCCGAAGACTGGGCGCTCAGTACAGTGATATTTATTAATGCTGCCCCTCCCCAACTGGGTGGCCTTGCGCAAGTAACTTCATCTCTCTGTGACTCAGTTTCTTCCTCTGTCAGTTGGAGGGACCCAAGCCTGCTTCATAGAAAAAAGGCACTAGTGCAACGAAGTAGGTCCTCAATTAATGCTTTCTGCCCTCCCCACGCAAATGGACTCTCAGTGCCCAGAGAGGAAGGGGATTGGTGAGCTGTTGAGTGAGGGGCGGAGCCACTTGGGAAAAGGCTCTGGACGGACACCCATCCTGCCCTCCCCACAGTACCCATGAGGCTCACCCGCTTGGGCAGGCACCAATGTGATATTTCTTTTGCAAATTAACTGAGTCAGTGTTCAGCATTTTCCGCCCTGAGTTGGCTGCAGGCCCAGGAGGTGGAGGGCTGGGAAATCCTGGGGCAGGTGGGCTGTAGAGCCCCAGGGGAGCCTACCTGGCCCTGGAGAAGAGGGGATAGGTTTATACCCCCTGAGTCGGAGTCAAACTCAGGCCTGCCTGAGGGCCCCCGGTGTACCCGTATCCTGGGCAGAGGATGCCCAGGTGCCGGTTGCCTCTTCCAGGAAGCCTCCCCTTCTTCTAGTTGGTTCCAGGCCCCTTCCCAGAGTCTCCCCTGTCCCTGGCATGCACTTTGTGTCATCATCTGTTTGCACATCTGTCCCCACCATGGACTGGGAGCCCACGGAGGGCAGCACCGTGCCTGACCCACCTTCCATGGAGTGCTGGGCACGAACTTGGGCAGCAATGGGGAAAGGTGTCCCTGGGAGGTGGAACAGCCTAGGCAAAGGCATGGAGGGAGAGAGGCAGTAGTGAGTGGAAACCATCATTTATTGAGCACCACTGTATGCCAGCTACTGTGCTGGGTACTTTACACATATGGACTCATTTAGTCCTCATGACAGCCCTAGGA
This sequence comes from Lepilemur ruficaudatus, assembly GCA_963574885.1. Lineage (NCBI taxonomy): Eukaryota > Metazoa > Chordata > Mammalia > Primates > Lepilemuridae > Lepilemur > Lepilemur ruficaudatus. The sequence goes on along the minus strand of CAUYRT010061565.1, from coordinate 10,991 downwards.
GGACAGTAGGATATTATTTCCATTAAAAAAAAACAAAACAGTGAAAACTGAGCTTCTGTGCAAGGGCAAGAGACCTGTGCAGAGTCAGACCTCTGGGATTGCAGAGTCAAGAGTTGTGTCTGACTCCAAATCCAAAGCTGGCCTCTCTCGGCATTGCGGGAATCTCCTGGGTCCTCTAAACCCAGGCCGCGTTAATACGGAGTGAACATGTGGGATTTTATTTTTTTCTCTCAATTACCTGCAGGCTTTGGTTGACCTTGAGACTGATTGCCTCAGAAAAACTCTGGGCCTCTCGTGATTTGAATTTTTTTTCCCTCCCACTGATTTTTTTTTTTTTAAATAGAGGTAGAACAGAAAGTGTATAAAGTATCCTCATTGTAAGGGTCCAATTCAATGATGTGGGCTGTGATTGATTTCATTTGTTCGACGGATTTCTGTTTTCACGATTTTGATCCAAAGAGTGGCTTTTGCCAGGGCATTACGCAGAGGGGTTTGAAGAACAATTGGCTCTCTGCAAGTTTAAGGAACTGCAAACACCTTCCCGATCCTAATCATTTTAAATCAGAAACATGTCTATGTGTTGATTCATGGCTTCTGTTCCAAGAGAGACAATGGAAGCAGGGAGGGGAGGAAGAGACGGAAGCAGAGGAGCTTTAGCACGAGTTTTCTCCTTCTTCCCTTCCCGTGAGCTGAGTGGCGGGTGACGGAGCCCACCTGTGATTGAAAGTCAAATGCTCGCAGCTCGGGCACTGTCCTCTCTGCGTCCTTTACCTGCTACTTTGAAATCTCATAAATAACCAAGAGTATGTTGGTAAGATGCCTTCCTTCCCTGCGTTGGCTCCAGCTGCGGTTGCTACGTTGAGCTTCCGGTTGCTAGGGATTTTGCGGTCCTGTGGCGGCCCAGAAATATGATGGATCCGTGGAACACGCTTTTGCTGCTAACTGAAATGTTTCCATAGCAAATCTCTCAATGTCACTGTGTGCTTTGACGTCGCCCCAACTGGTTGATGGTCCTTGCTGGTTTCCCAATTAGAAGCGGCTTGAATGGAGGGGACAAGTGGCTTGGAACTGGGAGTCAGAAAAGCCTGCTTCTAGTCTCATAGCTGGTGTTAATTTCCTGTGTGACCTTGGGCAAGTGTCTCCCCGTCTCTGGGCTCTGAACTTTACAAAATTCAAGGACCTACTTTGACAGCCTGCAGTTCATCACCCAAGTTCTCTAAGCAGGCCAAATGTAAATCAGTTTCTCATTATCTGCTTGTGGATTATTGACAAAAGAATTCCTGTGCCCGGCTCACTTCCTTTTTACCCAGCAGGCTTCTGGGCTGAGCCTCCTTGGCCAGATGGCGTGCACACAGTAGTTTCAGACTAATTTTAATATTCAATCACACATAATTGGGATCATAAATCTTAAAAAAACAACAACAACCCTACAACCCATAAACATCTGATCGTGTCATTTTCTCTTGCCTCCTGTTAAAATCTTTGGCAGTTTCCCATTGCTGCACTGGGGGTGGAAAGCTAGTATCATTTCAGTTACTGAGGCAGATCAGTTGGTGGTAACCGCAAGAGGTGATGTCCCGAGAGGAATCTGGACTCATTGGCTTCCTGTGGGATGTTGATTGATTAGTGATGTCTGCCGTGAGTCCAGGAATATCAGCAGGGACACGCATGCGTATTTGCCAGTCATGGCTGCAATGTAAAGCCCATGCCCTTTAATATAATGCTGGAGGCCTTTAAGATTGTCCCCTGCAGCTTCTCAGGTTTTATCTTCTCCCCTTCTCTGTCTGACCCCCTTCCAAAAATACTAATAAACTGTTACAATGGATCACCTGTTGTCCCCCAGAATTCCCTTTGCTCATGTGGTTCCTTCTGCCCGTGAGGACCCTTGTTACACTAAATTGGTGAGCTCTGCCGATTTATCTTTCACACTCTGATCACAGTTTGGTCTCATCCGCACTCTTCTCCTTGGCTCCCCTGGGTGGGATGAATTCCCGCTCCCTCCTCTGCTGCCCCAGAGCTCCCTGCGTAGACCTGTAACCTGCCTTCCACTTAGCCACACTCACTGGCTTTTATGCCTCTTCCCACTTCTACCTTGAGAGGGCCTCAGAGTCAAGGTCTGGGTTTTTGGCTCATCTCTGCATGCCCAGACCAGAGCCCAGCGCGGAGCGGAGCCTCCGTAAATCTGTCCTGATTGAACACACGCACGGATAAAACCCACGCTGCGTGGCGAAGTCCCATAGGGATGATTCTGATAACTTTCCCTGATGTCTGAGTTTGCTGGTCAACACTCCTCGGCTTCACTGTGGGTAATTTACCGCAGTAACATAGTGACCCACACGTTCTCCTGAGACCGAGCTTGGCTTCAAGTTGTGGGTGTGCCTGTTCTCCACGTGATGGCCCCCCTTTTTCTCTTTCTCTCCTTCCCCTCCCAGCCTGAAGACAAGCAGAAGGCGGCGGCTGCCTTTGCCCAGCTCCGGGGCGCCATGGAGCTACTGGACATCTCAGAGAGCGAGCAGAGAGCCATTTGGCGGGTGCTGGCAGCCATCTACCACCTTGGCGCGGCGGGGGCCTGCAAAGGTACGTTCTTCCTGCTGGCTCACCAGGGTAGCCAGCTGTCTCCTTTGGCAGGTGCCTGACCAGGCCCTTCTCCCGGTGAGATGGGAGCAGGGTCAATCTGTCATCTTCCGTGTCTCTGGGGCTGCTCTTCGGGAGGCTGCTGAAACCAGGCATCACGAAGAGGAAACAGGGCTGGAATTTTCAAACAAACCTTCTAGACCAGGCCTGTCCAAGGGAACTTCCTGCAATAATGGAGACGTTCTCTAGCTGTGCTGTCCAGCATGGTAGCCACTAGCTGCGGGTGGCCATTGAATACTTGAAATGTAGCTGACGCAACCGAGGAATTGCATTTTTCATTGTGTTTAATTCTGATTTGAATTTAAGTAGGCACGCATCACTAATGGCTACTATACTGGGCAGAGCAACTGTAGAATATGCTAGAGAAGAATCCAGAAGTCTCCGGTCGCCATTTCGGTCAGCTTCAGCATACTCCAAAGGGGAGTCTTTCCGTAGGTATCTCTAGGCAAAGCAGAGTTCTTATCTGCAGCACGGGTTTCTCAGTGTGGGGGCTAAGTTGCTATCCCTTGATCATCTCAACATTAAACAGTCACCCCATAGAAGCAGAAGTTCGAGAAAACTGGAAACGGGGACCAGGAAACTGTTCATTTTTTACTTTGCGCCATCTAACTTCAGCTCAGGACTTCAGACAACGCTGCCTCTGTTAAACCTTTTCACAAAAGCCACCCCAACCACTGAGCTGCGTCAACACGGACTTTGTGCCCAGACCTGCGCTGGGCCGTGGAGGGGGTCAGGAGAGGCTGTGCGGGTCCCGTCCCTCCTTGTGACTTTGCCACCTTGTTTGGAGAGATGAGACTTCTAAATTTGAGACTGTTGCCCTTAGCTTTATTAGCTGACGGGGGCAGGGGAGGAGGGTGCGACATCGCTCAGACCAGGAAAGGCGTGACAGCTCGGTGTTGGCGTTGGTGTGTGGACCTCCGTGGTCTCGGGACGTGTGGCAGGAAGCAAAGGTGTTTTCAAGAATAGAAGACCAAGACTTGGAAGGACCCAGTGTCCTAAACTGCAGGGCGTGGACTCCTGAGTGAGGCAGATGTAGGTTAACAATGAGTCTCTCAGATTCAGTGGGTTGAGAGCGGGCGCAATGCCCGGATTGAACGGAGTGAGGATGAGGAGGCTGATTGAGGCTGCCTCCACCAGCAGCAGACCGTGACACGAAGGCCTGGGTACAGCTGTGGCGTATGTGGGAGAGGATCCCCGGAGGCACCAGGAGGGGAATGCGGAAGTGAGACAGGGGAGGGAAGGCAGGTGGTACAGGTGTGCTTAGGAGCAGCTTACCTGGGCGGTGGAGGCTCAGTCCCACTGGGGACCTCTGGGACACTCCGGGGAACAGGCCTCCTGGGTAAGCTGGGAAGCTGGGGTGTTTATCCAGAGACAAGGGAACCCCTGGACTGTCGGCATGTCGGCAGAGACGTGAGTCGGGCTCGGTTAGATGCCTGACTGTCTCCTCCCAGGGCCGGGGGTGGATGCGCACTCAGAGACCCGTGCACGCGAACGCCTCGGACGATAAAAGAGAAAATCACTTTTATAAATATTTTATTAATACATGATTATGGCAATAATTTCTCCCGTCCCTCCCCCCACACACCCCACCTTGTAAATTATTTTCAGAAGAGCTGCCGTCAGTCTGCCTGGGAGGCCTGCCCGATGATTTACTTACTATATATTCTGCTTTGGAACATTTCATAATAGGTTGCTCTAAAATCAGCTATTAAGAATTTCAAAGTCGTATATAAATGTCTTTGCTTTGTGTCATAACAGATCATTTCGAAATATATTAAGAATCATTTTCATTAATCAAGAGTTTTTTTTTCCTTCGTTAAAATGATACTCTCTTCCCAGTGCGCTTGGCTTCCCAACTTATTTTGAGAGCTCTGATCCTATTTTTAAAAATGAATGACAGTCCCTGTGAGGAGATTTGGGGGCCTTATAACTGGACTCAGAGTTTTGGAACAATTATAGCAATCATGGTCACCACAATATTGGTTTTGGTTTGGCGTTTGACAATTTCAAAAGCACTGATATCTCTGTTATGCTTTTTGATCTGATTAGACTCATGCACTCATCCCGTGAGCAAAAACAGTGCCGATGGCAAGAGTCCCGGGCCAGGCTGCTGGGTGTGAATCCGGCCCGATCTCCCCGAGCCCGGTCCCTCCTCTGTGAAATGGGGCCAAGGGGGGTCATGGCGACAACCACTTTGGAGGCATGTTTTGAGGATTAAATGAGTCAATACCCAGAGCTGTGGAGCCCAGGACTTGGCTCCTGGTGGAGGGGTTCATAAGTCTTCACTTTCATCCATTTCCATGTTATAGACAAGCAAACAGCGGCACAGAGAAGGTACGTCACTTACCTGGTATCACACAGCCAGTATGTTCCAGAGTGAGGTTTGGGCCATTCTCGTTTTCCTGGGGCCCCTGTGCCCAGCACTTACAGATCTGACCATGGCACTGCCTCTTTCAAACAGCCTGGGAGGGACAAGAGTGATGCCCATTTTACAAATGAAAAAACCAATGCCCACCAGAGAGTTTCATACATATTCCTTAGGACACACAGCCAAAGCCAGAGATGGTATCTGGACTTAGGTCTGCCCGAGCTGGGACCAGCCTCTGGGACCACACCTCCCACCTGCCAGGCACCCTGTGCTGCCGTCTCCTGCAGCAGGATTACAACTCAGTTCAGTTCTGACACTGACCACCTGCAGCTGGCACAGACCCCATGGGTGGATGGCTTGGTCCCATATGACTGTGCCCACGACAGACGCTGTCTGCAAGCACCGGGCCTCCTATTCTTCTAGTTGACTGGCTATGAAGTTGGGGCTTCCCACAACCCTGTCCTCCTGTTTGGTAACTCACTACAGTGACTCCCAGGACTCAGGAAAGCACATGACCTACTACTACCAGTTCATTACACAGGATGCATCTTAGGAACAGCCAGATGGAAGAGCTTCACGGGGCAAAGTGTAGGCAGCTTCCTGCCCTCTCCCGAGTGACTCCTTCCCAGCACTTTGATGTGTGGAGAAGCTCTTGGGACCCCATCATTTAGGGGTTTTATGGAGGTTTCCCGACGCAGGCGCGATTGATTAAATCATCAGCCAGTGGTGATGGGCTTGATCTCCAGGCCCTCCCTCCTCCCCAGAGGCTGGGGGGTGGGGTTGAAAGCCCCTAACCCTCTAATCATGCCATGGTCTTTCTGACTGCCAACCCCCATCCTGAAGCTACATAGGGGCTGCCAGCCACCAGTCATCTCATGAGCATCCCCAAGACACTCTTATGACTCTGGAGATCCCAAAGGGTTTTTTCCGGGACCCGGGGATAAAGGCTGAATATATATTTATCACAGGGGCCAAGCCCTGAGCAGCAGCCCCCAGACCCGGCTGGCTGTGGCCTCATGGGGCTGGGCAGCATCGATCCCTAGTGTCCTGGGTCAACCAGAGTGGGGACGGGCGGCCAACATGGTGAGGCCTGAACCCAGGCACTGACCAGGCGGGCAGTTTTCCTTTCCACTGTCATCCTCCTGCCCCGCTCTGGCCACTGTCACGTCCTCTTTCTCTGCTGGACACTTTCTTCTCCTTTCTTCCTGCTTTACAAGGCCCCAGCCCTTCTTTGGTCTTCAAAAGGCCACTGTGCCCATGCAGGGTGGTCCCAGGCTAATGAGGCCAGGCATCCGGTCACCACGTGGTCCCTGCCCAGGGAGCTTCAGCACTGACATCACATAAGACCCCCACAGCAATTCCTTGGGACCCTCCTGAGCCTCCTCCACTGGGGGGTCACATTGCAGCCCCCCCTGAAGTTCCCATCAGGTCCCCGCTGACCCCCGAGTTCTGCCACCACCTCCTTCCCTGTCCCGTCAATTCCTCCGATGCAATGTGGTGTCCTTTATTGCAGGAGACCTTTCGATGCCTTCCCTCTGGCGGCTGGCTGGCTGCCTGCAGGGGCTCAGGTGACCCTGTCACCAGCCAGGTGCCCTGGGCAGCCCCAGAGTCAGAGAGGACACCTCTCCTCAGGATGTGGCAGAGAAAAGAACACAGGCACTTTGGCGTCAGCCAGTTCTAGGTTCAAATCTGGGCTTGGCCTTTTACTGGCCGTGCGTAACCTGGGTCAAGTTACATAATTAGCCTGAACTTGATCTGGAAAAGGGAGAGATGGAGGCATAGGGCCATCTGGGGCTCACCCAAGCTCGAGGTGCTAATGACAGTGGCCCAGACCTGTTTGCAAAGCGGCTTTACTGAGGTGTAACTCATGGGTCAAGCGGTTCACGCACTGAGAGCAAACACTTCAGTGGTTTGCAGAATAGTCTCAAATATGTACAACCATCACCATGGTCAATTTCAGTCCAATTTGGAATATTTTCATCATCTTAAAAAGAAACCCTTCAGCTGTCACCCCCCAGATCCCTCATCCTTAAGCAATGCCCTCCTCCCAGTCTTACCCCACCACTGAGCTACTTTCTGTCTCTGGATTTCCCTGTTCTGAGCATCTTATATGAATGCAACGGTACAGTATGCATTGTTTTGTGATTGGCTTTTTTCACTTAGCGTAATGTTTTCAAGGTTCATCTGTGTTGTATCACCGATCAGTACTTCAATCCTTTGTAGGGCTGAATAATATTCCATTGTATGGATGTACCACATTTTGTTTAGCTGTGGACTGTATTTTCTTTCTATTCTTCCCAAGACCTGGGCCATAGGAACTGCTTGAGTACATGCTCCAAATCAGCCTGCACAGTGGTAGAATCACATGGTTCTGGGATGGGACAGTGTACATATGCATGCTTGGAAGGCTGGACTGTAGTCAGACACCCCCAGCCATGTTTCAGCACTGCCCTTTGTTAGCTGTGTAAGTTGGAACAGGTTGGTTTCTGTCTCTAAGCCTCAGTTTTCTCATCTATAAAATAGAGGCAATGATAACACCTTCCGCATAGGAGTGAGGGCAGATGAAATGCAGTGGTGCGCAGAGGAAGTCATGAGCTCAGGGCTTCGTGGAAGTGGAGTCGTGCCCATTTTATTTATCCTGCACATCCCTGGATAAAAGTAAAGCAGACCTTTGGGTCTGCTCACTCGATCCTCTCCCTTAAACTTCTAATCATCGGCGCTGAGTTTGGTGAGTTTCACGCTATTGTGACAAAACACACACACACACACACACACACACACACACACACACACACACACATTTTGCAGAGAAAAGTACACAGAGGGAATCCTCTGTATTCCTGAGTTTGGGGGGAAAAGAAAAGAAAAGAAAAAACACCTTAACAGTGGCTTGTAGATATGCCGTATCCCAGAGACTCACCCAGGTAGAACGACTTTCTCTGTGGCCACAGATCCTGCCGCATTGATTCACCCTTATCTTTATTTTTAACCTTGTGCAGTCTCCCACCCAGCCACCAGAGGGGCCCTTTTCAGACAAAACCCAGCCCACACCCTCCCTCCATCCCCCAGGGCACCTGTCTTGCTCAGAGACAAGCCAAAGCTCCCACAAAGCCCCCCAAGCATCCAGGGCACAGGCAGTGACGATTCCTGCGCATTTTCTGTGCTGAGTCAGCGTCTTGGCCACGGGACCCGAATGCGTATTCAAAACAATGCCATAAGGTGGGTCTTCGTCATTGGTTCAGATGAGGCAACTGTGGCTCAGGGAGGTGATGGGACTTGCTCAAGGGCACACAGCCACGAAGTGGCAGAGCTCATGGCTGCCGGAACCTAAGGATCTTCGGCGTTGCATGGGGACCAGAATCCTTCTCACCCACCGCCGTTGTCGCTGGAGCCCGTAGGGACCAAGGCCCGGGGACCCTTAAAGGTTCACTCAAAAATCATTGACTTGAGGCCGATTGATTGATGAGTTTACCTAACGTGTTACCTTCAGAGTGAAGACACAAAGGTACCGGAGAAATTGTCCATTTTTATGTTTAGGTTCAATAAAGTATAGACAGCTGTGTAGAAATATGATTGGACAAAAGGGGGTGATCTAATGCTAACAGACCGCATGGGGACACCCTGCAAGGCCATCTGTCCAGAGTCTTCTCGGCCTCTCTGAGCAGCATCTTTCCTTCTGGGTGTGGGCAGGGCCCTCCCTGGGTGTGGGCAGGTCCTCTGACCTACCGTCAAACAAGGTGGGTCGGGCAACTTCTTTATGGCCAGTTTTTATGCAGAATAGTTTTAGGTTTTATGGCTGGCTTTCGAAAAAGTGGTTCTGGCTTCTATGGCCTGCCCTGGGGAAGCGGGATTCTGGTTTCTACGGCTAGCCTCGGGGGACGATGGCGCCGCGGGGCATGAGGACAGGAGAAGGTCAGAGAAAAATTTTTGCTTCTAAGACCTTTATTTCGGGGTTCTGTTTTCTGAGCCCCGACAAGCTCTTCTTGTGCGAGAGTGCCCCTGAATTCCAAGCAATTCTTTTTTGGGTGTGTGGGGAGGGTCACTCTAGGCACAGGAGGAGTGGGCTCAGATGGCACCTTCCACGTAAGCTTCTTGGCTGTCCAGGACAAATTCATTTTTGCTCAGCCTGGAGGTCAGGGGGTGGCCCCTGCTTTGCCTGGCCAGGTCCAGGCAGGGAGGAGAAGGCAGCTGAGCTTGCGTGGGCGGCTGCCCGGCTGTCCTGGCAGAGGGGCGCTGTCAGGAGTGTGAGGCCAGGTATGGTGGAGGCCACGGGCATCGCACACAGGCACCCGGTTGTCTGGTTCAGCGGGAGTGTCCATGCTGCGCAGGAGGCGTGGTGGGCTTGTCCGCCGAGGACGGGCTGGGCCCTGCAAAGCTCCCTCCTTTCTCCATGTCAAGGGTGCATGCTGGGTGCCTGGCCCCCTGCCCTGTCTCCTGAGAGCTCCTTCTCAGCTCCATGCACTCTCCACCCAGTCCTGCACTGGGAAGGCCGTCCCACTAAGCGGATCGAGGACAGCTCAGAATCGAGGCCAAAGGCATGGACCAGGCTGACCTGCGTTCAATGCTGCTTCTCCTGCGTGATCTTAGTGGCTCTCTTAACCACTGAGACTCAGTGTTCTCATCTGTAAAATGGGGATACTAATACTGCCTACCTCTTAGGGTTCCTGTGAGGTTTATGTTATTTAATTTGAATATTTAAAGCCCTCTATTGTTCGTATTGTCATTATTATTATTATTGAGAAATCTGTCTACTGTCGGGGCAGTTTTCCCTGATGATACTTTGGAGGGGAGGCTGACTTGGGCTGGTCTTTACCCCTCTCCAATCCCTGTGATCCTGTAGCTGTCAGAGCCTATGTGCATTGTCCCCCAGAGAGTCACTGTGTTGTCCCTCACTCCTGCACAAAAATTGCAGCAATGTTCCGAATCCAAAACGCCAACAGGGATGAGCGATGCCTGCCTTGATGGGGGCACAGCTTCGTTCCATTTCCCTGTGAAGGCTGGCAGGGTGTTTATTTGTCGCTCACTAAATTTGCCTGTCTGCTTGCTGCTGACCCCTGGATTAATATACAATGCGGTCTGTCCCATATATAACCCGGGGGGGAGGGGGCCTCGTAATGGGTGATGAAGGGAGGCTGCTATTCAGCCGCCAGCTCTCTCCCCGCCTGCCGCGGTAAAGATGTCAATCCGTGAATAGATGGGGCTGTGACTCGGGAGCCCAGAGGAACCTGCTAGAAAGACAATGTCAATAACGAGAAGGGCCCGACCCCCTGCCTCCTGCTGGGACGTCCCGGCTCCGTCAGCCAGGGCAGCCCATCCGGGACGGGAGGAGGTGACGGGACACTTCCACACTGGGCAAGACCCTGAGTGCAGAAGGCCGGTGACAACAGTGACAGTGATGCTGGTCACACAGTGCCGTGACCAGTGGAGCGCTTTACCATTTTTATGGTTTTAAAGCAATCGTGTGAGTGATACTTTAATGTCTTTCCATCAAAAATGGAAACAGTACGGAAGAGCAGAGGGTGAAAAAGAAAGGAAGGCCCCTGTGCACAGCCAGGATGGGATCCCACTGCGGTGGCCACGGTGAACAGTTTCAGGCACTTTTTAAAAAAAATGGATTTTAGTTTTTAGAGCAGTTTGAGGTTTAGGGAAAAATTGAACAGAAAGGACAGAGTTCCCACATACCTCTTCCCCCTTTAACACCCCCCCCTCCGGGGACTGACACCGTGTGATGCGCCAGTTTCAATACGTTAGTATTAATTAGCAGGCACAGTTTGCATCCGGGTTCACTCTTTCTGGTGCGCAGCAGGTCGTGGAAACAACCCAAGTGCCCGTCAATGCATGAGTGGACTGTTAAAATTTGGTATATGTTCACAATGGAATATTACTCTATTTATTTTTTTTTAACGTCGATTCTTCTGTAGCTACTTCTTGCCTCTGTTCTTGAAAAGTAGTGTGCACACACCTTTCCTAACCCTGTAACTGTCTTGTG
>CAUYRT010061563.1:0-10646 GCA_963574885.1 Lepilemur ruficaudatus | reverse complement strand
AAATAAAAATATTTTATTTATTTTTTTCTTTTTTATTTCAGGTTATTTATTTATATATTTTTTTATTTTAGGTTACATATATTGCCCTTGCCCCACCCAAGTCATAGCTTCAAGCAGGTCCATCCCCCAGGTGCACCGCACTCATTAGATGTGAATATACCCATCCCTTCGTCCCCCTCCCACCTGCCCGACACCTGATGAATGTTACTACTATATATACACTTAAGTGTTGATCAGTTAACAATTTGATGGCGAGTACATGTGGTGCTTGTTTTTCCATTCTTGGGATACTTCACTTAGTAGAATGGGCTCCAGCTCTATCCAGGATAATACAAGAGGTGCTATATCACCTTGTTTTTTGTGGCTGAATAGAACTCCATGGTATATATATACCACATTTTATTAATCCACTCATGTATTGATGGGCACTTGGGTTGTTTCCACACCTTTACAATTGTGAATTCTGCTGTAAACATTCTAGTGCAAATGTCTTTTTTATAGAATGTCTTTTGTTCATTTGGGTAGAAGCCCAGTAATGGGATTGCTGGATCAAATGGTAGTTCTACTTGTATCTCTTTGAGGTATCTCCATATTGCTTTCCACAGAGGTTGCACTAGCTTGCAGTCCCACCGGCAGTGTAAGAGTGTTCTTATCTCTCCACAACCACGCCAACATTTATTGTTTTGGGACTTTTTGATAAAGGCCATTCTCACTGGAGACAGGTGATATCTCATTGTAGTTTTGATTTGCATTTCCCTGATGATTAGAGATGTTGAGCATTTCTTCATATTTTTGTTGGCCATTAGCCTGCCTTCTTTTGAAAAGTTTCTGTTCACGTTCTTTGCCCACTTTTTGATAGGGTTGTTTGATTTTTTTCTTGTTGATTTTCCTGAGTTCTATATAGATTCTAGTTATCAGCCTTTTATCGGATGTGTAAGATGTGAATATTTTCTCCCATTCTGTAGGTTGTCTGTTTGCTATCATGATAGTTTCCTTGGCTATGCAGAAGCTTTTTAATTTGATCAGGTCACATTTATTTATTTTTGTTGTTGCTGTGATTGCCTTTGGGATCTTCTTCATAAATTCTTTGCCTAGGCCAGTGTCTAGCGGAGTTTCTCCAACATTTTCATCTAGAATTCTTACAGTCTCATGCCTTAGGTTTAAGTCTATTATGCACTGTGAGTAGATTTTTGTGAGAGGTGAAAGGTGCGGATTCTGTTTCAGTCTTCTACACGTGGTTATCCAGTTTTCCTAATTTTTGAGAGGCTGTTTTCATGTAAGGAAGAATATATATTTTGATCCATTGTAAATATTTTAGAAAGATTGACCTATTTTAAACTGATACTTTTCCCGAGCATTTGTGTGTGTGTGTGTTTGAGAATAGGTAAACTCAATTAATGTATCCTTGTAGTTATTTTTCCCCGGATTTATTAGGGTATATTTAACAAATAAAAACTACATATGTTCATGGTATATAATGTGGTGACTTGATATATGTATACATTGCAAAGTGATTAAATCTATGTAATTAATATATCATAACTTCACATACTTATCCTTTTCTTGTGGTGAGAACATTTAATCTACTCTTTTAGCAGTGTTTCAATTATATAACACATTAACTATAGTCAGCATGATGTACATTATAGATCTCCAGAAATTATTCATACTTTCTAAATATAACTTCGAACCTTTTGTTGTCATTTCCCTATTCCCACAGCCTCTGGATATCACCATCCTACTCTTTGCTCCTATGAGTTTGACTATTTTAGATTCCACATATCAGTGAGATCACATGGTATTTGTCTTTCTGTATCTTATTTATTTCACTTAGCATAATTTTCTCCAGGTTCATCCATGTTGTGCCACATGACAGGATTTTCATTTTTTTAAGGTTGAGTAGTTTCCACTTGTGTGTGTGTGTTTGTGTGTGTGATAAACATATAGATAACATGTTTTCTTTATCCATTCTCCTGTTGTTGAATATAGGTTGATTTCATATCTTTGCTATTGTGCATTATGCTGCACGTAACAAGGTCATCCAGACATTTCTTTGACATACTGATTTCATTTCCTTTGGATATATATCCAAAAATGGAATCGCTAGGTCATTTGGTAGCTCTATTTATTTCCATTTTTTTGAGACAGGGTCTCGCTCTGTTACCCAAGCTGGAGTGCAGCGGTCTCATCATAGCTCACTGCAACCTCCAACTCCTGGGCTCAAGCCATCCTCCTGCCTCAACCTCCCAAGTAGCTGGGGCTCAGGCATGTACCACCATGGTGGGCTAATTTTTCTATTTTTTGTAGAGAAAGGGTTTCACTCTTGCTCAGGCTGGTCTCAAACTCCTGGCCTCAAGCGATCTTTCTGCCTCAGCCTCCCAAAGTACTAGGATTACAGGCTTGAGCCACCATACCTGGCCTGGTAGTTCTATTTTTAATTTTCTGAGAAACTTCCATACTGTTTCCATATGCTTATATTAATTTACGTTCTTTCCAATTGTGTACCAGGGTTCTTTTTTCTTCACATCCTCACCAATACTTCTTATAATTTGTCTTTTTGAAACAGCCATTCTAACAGGTTTGATGTGACACCTCATTGTGATTTTAATTTGCATTCCCCTGATGGTTAATGGTATTGAGTACTTTTTATGTATCTGTTAGCCATTTGTGTGTCTTCTTTTATGAAGTCTATTCAGGTCCTTTGCCCATTTTTAAAGCATGTTACTTGTTTTCTTGCTATTGAATTGAGTTCCTCATATGTGTAGTATCAAAGTTGATTAGAGCCTTAAATGTAAGACCTGAAACTGTAAAACTACAAAAACAAAACAAAACAAAACAAAAAGGGAAAAATCTTCTTGACATTAGTCTGGACAATTTTTTGGATATGACCACAAAAGTATAGGCAACAAAAGCAAAAACAGACGCATGCAACTGCATCAAACTAAAAGCTATTTCACACAAAGAAAACAATCAGCAGAGTGAACAGACAATCTACACAATGGGAGAAAATATTTTCAATCCATAAATCCTACAAGGGGTTATTATACAAAATATGTAAGGATTCCAAACATTACTTTATGAAAATAAATGGAAAAGAAGATTTTAACTTTTTGTATTTTATTTCCAAAATAATACTGAAGCAAATGTCAACCTTAGGATAAATTGGTAGTTGAAGTAAAAAAGAAAAAAAAATTTCATGACCTTTTAGGAGAAAGCTAGTGTATTTTTAATAGTTGAGATTATTTAACTCCAGTTATGCAATTGGTCAGATAATCACTTGGTTCCACAATTCACTTTATGTGCATAGGTAGAGTATATATTACTCTACTAATTAAATTTCAATATGATGACCAATTTGTAAAGATACCTATATTATGAGGCAGTTTTGTTTGAATAAAAATCATGCTTTCAATATAATGATTGGACTCATTTAACTTTATGTTCAAAGGTACAAGCCCATTGAAGAATAGCTTATGCCAGTGGTCCCCAACCATTTTGGCACCAGGGACCGGTTTCATGGAAGACAATTTTTTCATAGATGGGGTGTGGGGGGAATGGTTTCAGGATAATTCAAGCACATTACATTTATTGTACAGTCAAACCTCTCTGCTAATGATAATCTGTATTTGCAGCTTCTCCCCTGTGCTAGCATCACTACCTCAGCTCCACCTCAGATCATCAGGCATTAGATTCTCATAAGGAGTATGCAACCTTGATTCCTTGCATGCACAGTTTACAGTAAGGTTCAGACTCCTATGCGAATCTAATGCTGCTGCTGATCTGACAGGAGGTGGAGCTTATGTCCACCCCATGTCAGTGATGGGGAGTGGCCATAATACAGATGAATCTGCGCTAGCTCGCACCTCCTGCTGGTGTGGTCTAGTTCCTAACAGGCCATGGACTGGTACTGGTCCACAGACTATGAATTGGGGACTGCAGCCTTATGTAATATAGGGGGCTGGAGTCATAGGAGAGAGAAATGTGCTAAAAAATGGTGTCTGGAGAAAGTCTTGCATGATTATTTAGGAGGGAAACATGTGTGGGGCAATCTCTAATTACCCGACAGTTTCTCTCTTTCCCATCACACTCCTTTGTTTTTTTCCCATTTATACCAATATCAGTCTTGACATTCTGTGAAATCTTGCCAACAAATAATATGAGAATTAAGAAATGTTTATGATGGAGCCAAAAAATACATTCCTGAAATTATTTTTTATTGCTACATAATAATTGTAGATACTTACAGGTACACGTGATGTTTTGATACATGCATACACTGTGTAACGATCAAACCATGGTATTTAGGATATTTTGTCTCACTTGGAAATCACTAATACCTAGTATTAATGATGTTTTCCCTTTGTTTCTAAAAGTCAATTGATTTAAATGAAGTGCTTAGGATTTCTTTGGCATGCCTTGAGCTACTGATAAAAATATATACACACATTCATGGACACAGGAAACACATCCGGGGGGAAGTGCATATTAATAGAAACGGCAGCATAAAGCATCCTAAAAAGCCCTGGAAAAAAGCTAAAACTTACTCTGTTTTCTAGTCGTTTGATGTCAGATGTAAAATGAATAGGTCTGTTCTGAGGTCAGAATGAGAAGAAAAAGATCAACGTGACCTCTGGGAAATAAAGGTTATTTGACATCTTTGGGATTATCTGCTAAAGGCATTGGCCACATATCAGAGTAAAGACTTGACAGGCAAGGGAAGACTTCATTTTCCCCAAAGTTAAATATAAAGCCAGAAGCTTAGCCTACACCTCCCCTCAGCTAGAGCCATGGCTGAAATCAGTACCCATGATCGATGATGCATTTTCAAAATCAAAACAAGCATCAGTGTCTCCAATCTAATCACATCTCCTAAAGCTGCTGCTTCCTGTGGGAATTTAATTGCTGTGACATTAGACTCCAGACAACAGACACTTCTCAAAGCTACCTATCAAGGCAGGAACAAAAATCAGTGGGATAGAGCCAAAGCTGTTAGACACAAAACTTGTTAAAAACCCCATGTGTATAATTTTCCTCCATCCAACTTCAGCAATAAAATTTAATAGGTCTTCTATAGCAAGTTAAAAAAATCCCTCAGCATTATACTAACCGTGAAAAAGATGAAAAATATTTTGGTCTGGTAAAATCTCAGCCTTATTTTTTCTATGCTCTAAAACTCACTCTGACACACAAAGTACAATGGCTTTCTTTTGATCTATTTTTATCTTTGTTTTTATAGGAAGGCCTGGAAGCGAGAAGGTTACATTTTTTTGGAAGGCTTATTGAATTTTTAATTAAACTTATCATGATTCAGTATTTTTGCTTACCAATCAAATAGAACAATAAAAAAGAATGTCATCAATGAAAACAAACAAGAAAAACCATCTGATTTAACATCTTGCTCATATCTTTTTAATATACAATACTCAACTGTTCACTGTTCTCTCAGAGATCCTTTTGCCAAGAGAATCACTTCTTTTCTGTGTCTTCATCAGCACTAGAAACCAGGTGTTACTTTATCTGAATTATCCTCTTTACATTATCCATGTCACAGAGAAAATGAACAAAAATAGGAAAACTAATGAGAATTTAATGGTGAGAGCAAAGTATACTTTGAAACTTTAAAATAACAAAATGAAAAATCCATAGTAAAATGTAGTGCAGAGGGGTCACACTAGGTCTAAAATAATTTTATGGGTTCTTAGTAAACATGAAAGGATATTTTCTGATATTGTATGAAGTATCTTAGTGTACCTGAATAAGCTAGAAATTAGATATGGTATTTTTCTTCCCTGTTGGAATAGAAGTCAAAATATCTTATTAGTAAATATTATGAAAATTATTTGCAACTTTCAATTTTCTCTAAACTGCCCTTCTTTAATAAGATTCAATTCTAAACAGACATTGTATTTAAAGTTTAATAACAAGATAATGATTGTACAATTTGAGTGACATAGCAACATTTTCTCATATTCATGCAGTACTTTGTGGTTTAAAAGATTTTTTTTTATATTTATCATCTTGTTTGGTAATTTCTAAAATTTTGTAAAGTATTATAATCTCCAGTTTACTTATGAAGAAATGAGAGTGCTTGTTCAAAATCCCTCAGCTAGCAAATGAGGATCTGGAGCTTAAAATCTGCCTAATGATTGCAAGTCCAGTATTTTTTCCACCACACACAGGATTTAATATTGAGGTATTTACTTCTGGGTACTTGCTGACCCTTTTTGACTCATTGTTTCAATTACTTATGCTGCATAATAAACAATCCCAAAAGTTAGAGGTAAAGACAACAGCCATTAATTATCTCTCATGATTCTATCAGTGTACTAACTTCATGTGATATCAGCTGGGGCAGAATAATGGCTGGAATTTCCAAAATGGCCTCATTTGTAAGGCTGTCAGCTAGGCTCGCTGCCGACTGGGAGCTCAGCTGAGGCTGTTGGCCTGGGGCTTTGCTCCCTCTCCATGTGGGTCTCCTAATGTGCCTTCTTAGGATTCCTCACAACATGGCATCTAGATCTAAGAAGGAGTATTCTAGGCAGTAAAGGCAAAAGTTACAGGGCCCATAAAGCTTAGCCACAGTAGTTACAGGTCTTAGTCCTGCTGCATGGTGTGGGTCAAAGCACATCGTAGGGACAGACAGGATCACCAACCATCCCTCTTCAACTGGGGCCAAAGTATTTCCCAGGATATAGGACTTTCACCACTAGACAAAGGACGTTCCTGTGAAAATCAGGAAGTTTGGTAATCTTAGACAGGCCAGATTCATGGGTGGGGAAAATAGGTAGCATTTTTTGACAAATACAAACCAGAGCATAGCAAATCAGAGATAATGGATACTGTTGCAATCTACTGAAATCTTTATATTTGGGGGGAATTTTATTCCTCTTAGTTACATGGAAGGTTAACTAATGAATACAATAATCTAATCAGACTGAATTGACATATACTGGATTATTTAATTCTTCATTGTATAAATAGTTTTAGATTCAGAAATTAGTAAAAGGTGCCAATGAGGATATACAGTCTTACTCTTTTTTATACAAACTTCTGTAAAAAAAACCTGCAAGATCCAGAAGAACTGAGAGTCCTAATGCTGATTGCGAATACATTTCAGTGACTATTAAAGTTAGACTTTGTATATTAGACAGAGTATATACCTACATTTATAACCTTTGTTTTTTGTCTTTGTGAAAATTTATTCTGAATTTTCCACCATCAACGTAACTTCCCTTAATACGTGTTTCTCCTGTATTGGAAAATAACCATAAGATATAATAAATTAGTGGTTTAAGAGTGAACATATATACTTTATAAAAGAGTGTTTTCAGTTTAACACTATGACAACATTGTCCCAGAGAACTTTGTAGTTTAGTTTTAACTTAAATTTAAAAATCAGGTATTGTTAGAGGATACCATATTGGGTTGCACAGTTTATGTATTTGCTGGTTTTTTAATAGACTTTATTTTTTAAAACATTTTCAAGTTCACAACAACATTGGGCAAAAGTTCCCATATACCCACAGCCCTGACACATGCAATATCCCCCACCAGAGTGTTGTATATTACTATTATTGAATCATCACATGCATATCATTATTACCCAAATCCGTACTTTGCCTTACGGTTCATATAGTACCTGTTTTCAATGCCTCAGTTTCTGTTTTCCGTTTATACACCCCTTTCTCTCCCCTAACACCTGAAAACCATTGATCTTTTCAATGTCTCCATAGTTACATCTTCTCCAGAAAGTCATCTTGCTGGAATTATATTTAGCCTTTTCACATTAGTATCCTTCACTTGGTGATGGGCACTTAAGTTTACTCCAGGTCTTTCCATGACTTGATAACTCATTTCTTTTTAGCGCTAAATAATATTCCATTGTCTGTATAGACTGAAGTTGAATTTTCCATTCACTTACTGCAAGACAGTGGCATATTGAGTTACATTTCTCTGATGACATAGGGTATGGGTCATCTTTTAAAATATGCTTATTTATCATCTGTATCACTCTTTGGTAGGGTGCTTGTTAAGGTCTTTGGCTCATGTTTTTAATGAGCCAGGTTGTTTGTTTTCTTATCTTATTGTTGAGTTTTAAGAGTTCTTCATATATTTTGGATAACAATCTTTTATCAAATGTGTCTTTTGAACATATTATCTCCCAGTCTCTGGTGCATCTTTTCATTTTCTTGACAGTACCTTACACAGAGCATAAATTTTTAATTTTATTAAAATCCAGCTTATTAATTCTTTCTTGCATGGATTGAGCCTTTGGTGTTGCATCTAAAAAGTTATCACTAAACCCAATATCATGTACGTTTTCTCCTATATTATCACTTAAAATTTTATAGTTTTGCAGGCTACATTTAGGTCTTGATCCATTTTGAGTTGAGTTTTATGAAAGTTGTAAGGTCTATGTGTACATTCGTTTTATTTTTAATGTGGATGTACAGTTCCAGCACCATTTGTTTAAAAGACTATCTTTCCTCCATTTTATTTGCTTTGTTCTTTTTTCAAAGCCCAGTTGACTGTGTTTATGTAAGTCTATTACTGGGCTCTCTATTCTGTTCCACTGATTTTCTTCTTTCACCACTCCTACAATGTGTCCATTGTTGCAGTGTCACTTACTAGGCAAGAAGTTGGACAGCGTCAATCCTACAACTGTGTTCTTCTCCAATATTATATTGTTTATTTTGGGACTTTTGACTCTAACCCTTTTGTTTTCTTCTTTGTCATATTTCATTCGTTAGAACTTTCAGAACAATGTTGAAAAGCAGTAGTGAGAAAGGGCATTCATGCCTTGTTCCTGGTCTTAGTGGGAAAACTTTGAATTTCTCATTATTAAGTGTAATGTTAGCTGTGAGGATTTTTTGCAGATATTATTATCAAACTGAGAAAGTTTCCTCTTCATACTCTGTTTACTGAATGTATTTAACATGATTTACTGCTGGACTTCATCAAATACTTTTTCTGTATATATCAATAGGAGCCTGTGATTTTTCTTCTTTCATCTATAGAGTAATGGATTTCATTAACTGATTTTTGAATGTTGAACCAACTTCACGTACTTGGGATAAATCCCAATTGTTCATGGTATAGAATTCTTTTATTCATTGTTGGATTCAATATGCTCATGTTTTGTTAAGAATTTTTGCTTCTAACTTGATGAGAAATATTGGTCTCTGTTTTTTTTTTTTTTTTTTCTTGTAATGTCTTTGGTTTTGTTATTAAGGTAATGTTATATTAGGGTAAGTTAAGAAGTATTCTAAGTTAAGAAGTATTCCTTTTGCTTCTATTTTCTGGAATAGATTGTAAAAAAAAAAGATATAATTTATTACTCAAGTGTTTGGTAGAATACCCCTGTGAACCCATCTGGACCTGATGCTTTCTGCTTGGCATATCAATTTTTTTAATCTTTTCAAACAATCGTCTTTGGTTTCATTGATTTTTTTCTATTGCTTTCCTGTTTTTAATTCATTAATTTTTATTATAATTTTTACTATGTCTTTTTCTGATTAACCTGGATTTAATTTTTTCTTTATTTTCTAATTTCTTAATGTGAAGCTTAAATTGTTTTTACATTATTGTTTCTTTCTTTCAGATTTTTTTCTTTTCATTCAATGCTATAAATTTCCTTCTGAGCACTGCTTTTATTGATTATTTGTGATTTTATTTTTATTTAGTACAAAATCTTTTTAAATTCCTCTGAGGTTTCTTCTTGACCCATGTTATTTAGAAGTGTTTGTTTAATCTGTAAGTGTTTTGTCTGTTTCCAACATCCATTCAGTTATTGATTTCTCATTTAATTAAATTTGATCTGAGAGTAAATATTACATGACTTTTATTTTTTAAAATTTGTTATGGTGAATTTTATGAGCCTGAATGTGGTCTATTTTCTTGAATGCTCCATGTCACCTTGAGAAGCATGTGTATTCTGTGAAATAGTCTAAAGATGTCAATTACATCTACTTGATTGATGATATTGTCCTTACTGATTTTCTGACTGCTGGATATATCCATTTCTGATAGTGGAATATTGAAATCTCCAATTATAATGATGAATTAATTTTTGCAATTCTATTCATTTTTTTGCTTCACATATTTTGACACCACGTTTTTAATTGCATACACAACAAGAATTGTCATGTCTTCTTGGAGAATCAGCCCTTTTATCATTATGTAATGTGCCACTTTATTCCTGACAACACCCCTTGCTTTGAATTCTGCTCTGCATGAAATTAATATAGTTACTCCTGCTTCTTTTGATTAGTATTTCATGGTCTATCTTTTTCATGCATTTGCTTTTAATCTATATGAATCTTTATATTTAAGGTGGGTTTCCTGTACATAACATAAGGTTACATATTGTTTTTAGATCCACTGTGAAAATTTCTGTCATTTAATTATTGAATTTAGACCAATAATGTTCAAACTGATTATTAAAATAATTGGAATAACATCTACCATAATTGCTATTTTTTTTCTTTTTTTTTTCTTTTTTTTCTTTTTTTTTTTTTTATTGGGGGAAAACTACAAAGCATTTACAGTACAATGTTTACAGTCACAATTTGTAGTGAGCTGATTTCCCAAAATATATTACCACTCACGTTGACTTATCTTGTTACATTCAAAAACCTACTCTGTCA